>CM035788.1:10877922-10927487 GCA_020466265.1 Siphamia tubifer
ATCAAATCTCTAAAAAATGTGTGAAGGTTTTAAAGGAAGGGAAAATTACCATGCATCTGGTTTTGTTGAAGATGTAAAGACTGCTTCAGTAACTGAGAAAACTGTTGACAGAAAGTTACAGCACTCTTGCTAGAACTTCGGTGTATGCCATTTTTGTGCACATATTTTCAGTTTGGTGCCTAGTTTTATAACAAATGACAGCTTCTTTACGTGTCTCTTTAAAAGACAATTTTACATCTAATGAGTAAATTATGGCATAATGAATAGGAACAAAAAAGTATTCTAATTAATCTTTTTCCATTGAGCCACTGCATTGATAGAACTACTTCCAAGAGAAAGTAGCACATGAAAAGCTGTTTTTTGTTGAGCTGTCACTGGTTTGATCAGTCATTTTGATCAATTAATCACAACTAAAGACATTGTACAAATTTAGTATCGTTACAAATCACAGCTAACAGTGATTAATGGATGAAAGTAGGCTTCTCAACTGGGAATTTTGACTTGACAGGCAATAATCAGTGAAAACGTAAGACTTTCTACAGTTTGACATTCTATTCCACCAGTTAGTTTGACATTAAGAAATTCAGATGCATTCTTTTTTTGGTATTTATTACTTACTCTTATCCATTTCCTCAAAAGTTTCACACCCACAGAGTGACTGTTGTTACTTGCTTATTACTGAATGTCAAATATGTCTGGAGAACTAGTGTTTGTTGTTCGTTGCTATGAAGTAGCATTTTTATTATATGATGTCAGAGCTAAGTCAAGACGTCAGTTCCCTTATTCTAAACACAGAGGCTTTGTCAGCATCAGATCTTTACTAGGTTGAAGGTTTATATGCGGTAGGGTTCCCACAGGTCAGGGAATTTCAATAAAGGCTGTTCCAGACAGGGAAAGTTGGGGGATCTCATCATTTTGGATCTAAAGTCAGACAATATCAGGGAATTTGGTATACTGTAGCTCCTGCCCAAATGTGTAACATATCTTTATGCTTCCTTTCTTTGTTTATCTTGCAAAGTTCCTGCTCTAAAAATCCCTAACATTCTAAAACACAACCATTGTCTTAGTTACCTTTACCTGTTGTTGCAGGTTAGAAATAAACATGTAATAATGATGATCAGAGTTTTAGTTGGAGAGTTTATTTCGTTGAATTATTACAATAGTGTAATCATTCAAATCAGTGTACCCATTATTAAAACACAGCGCAGAAGAACACTGTGGGTTTCTCATGTATAATCAAAAACGATGTGCTAAAAGAATTAACTGTGGTGAATTTACACTACTATTGGCTGATTCATGCATGTTAGGAGGTCAGCTCAAGGGGAGAATATTGAAATTAGTTTGACTATTTAAAATGTCATTTTTCTGCTCTTTGCCCATTTGTTAAATTGGACATTTGTTTCTCTGAAAGGTCATAGCATATCTACTTGGTCAGGGAATTTTAAGTCAAACTTGGAGTGGGTACCTTGATCGGGGTAATACTCTGGAATCTAAGATACAAAATGGTGTGTTTGTATTGTATATGTTTATTTAGTGTTTAGGGAAGACATGCATTTCAGTATATTTTTAGTTCTGCATTGTGACAGAAACCTCATTTTGTCTTTGTATCCTTGCCGGCCATCGGCTCAAATTCATCATATAATCAGAGCTGTTTTACATATTTAGGGATGCGTTTCCAGGTTTTCTAAATGGTTCTGATGGATTTTTTTCACATAATTTGGACCTTTGTTATGATGCATTTACAGTGTTCGTCACAAGAATGCAACACAAATTGTCTCATTGACAAATCCAACATAGAACAGATTTTTTCATTATTATAAACAATATGGAAAAAGATATTTCCTAACAAGCATAGTCTATTCTGGCTGGTACATTTTTTTCTGTTTCCTGTTTTTTCTGTTTCCAGGGCCCGTAAGGGGCCCTGGAAAAATTCTGAGTTGCTGCATTTAAGTGTTATAATGGTTGGGAAATCCTGCTATACCAGTCAACAGTGTGGGCACACCTATTAATTCCATCTCTGTTCTTTGTATTCATCATGAAAGATTTTAATCCATAGGTGTACCTTCAACTAATGTATCAAAACTGTGTACTTTTACTGTATATTCTTTGAAACATTGAAGTAATACATAGTCATTATTTAAATCACATACTCAACCAACATTGCTTTATCCCCCAGCACTAACTGATTGTTTTGTTTGTGCGATTCTAGATTTTTGTTGCAGTGTTTGGAGGACTTGGATGCCAGCCTGCGCAAGCTCAACTCCCGCCTATTTGTCATCCGAGGTCAACCAACAGATGTCTTCCCACGTCTTTTCAAGGTATGAGAGATGAAATGGAGTTGATGTCACAGTTTACACTTGGTTTATCTTTGTTCTAAAATGAATACTGAACTTGAAGCAATACAATAATCTGAAAGAAATGACATTTTAATGCGATTCTGTACAGAACTATGTTGTAATGTTTCTTTACTAATTTGTTAATTTGCTTTATCAGGAATGGCAGATCACACGGTTATCATATGAATATGATTCTGAGCCATTTGGCAAAGAGCGTGATGCTGCAATCCAAAAACTAGCCAGTGAGGCTGGGGTGGAGCTCATGGTGAAGATTTCACATACTCTGTACAATTTGGACAAGTAAGTACATTCACCTGTTGATTTAAATCTGTGTCATACTTGATTAAATAAGTACGATACATGTGTTGGGTTTTTATTGATTCTTGTGATGCTGTCCCCAAATAGGATCATTGAACTCAATGGTGGTCAGCCACCTCTTACGTACAAACGCTTCCAGGCCCTCATCAACCGCATGGATCCTGTGGAGCTGCCCGCAGAGACCATCACATCTGACGTCATTAAGAACTGCGCTACACCCATCAGTGATGACCATGACGACAAGTATGGGGTGCCCTCACTAGAAGAGCTTGGTAAGATTTTTCTTCAACTATACACAAGTATGTGGCATTGACTTGTATTGCAAAGTATGAGTCTTGCATCTGCTGCTTCTTTAGGTTTTGAGACAGAGGGCTTGACGACAGCAGTGTGGCCAGGTGGTGAAACAGAGGCCCTCATGAGGTTAGAGAGGCATCTAGAGAGGAAGGTATGGACACATTTTACTGTATAGTGAAAAGAAATATGTCAGACATCTGTTTTTTTCTTTTAATTTATTACTTTGATTCCTTCTTAACATGAACTCCAAATGTTTCATGTGCTCTTTTATGGTTTGTGGTTCTTCTCCGCCTAAAGGCTTACATTCTACTTTATTTGACTTTGGCCACAGATATTAATATGAACCAAACTTTTAGACTTTTCAGTTGTGTAACATCAGTTTAAACTACACAACTGTTTTCTTTTTTTTTTCTTAACACAGGCATGGGTGGCAAACTTTGAGCGTCCCCGTATGAATGCAAACTCCCTGCTGGCCAGTCCCACAGGCCTCAGCCCATACTTGCGTTTCGGATGTCTCTCCTGTCGGCTCTTTTACTTCAAACTCACTGACCTCTACAGGAAGGTATGAATGAAAATTGACAAGAAATGAAGGAAAATAAACAAGCCACTTAATATTGTGTTATTTTGTTTTAGCTTGATAAGTGTGTATTTCTTCTTCTTACTAGGTTAAAAAGAACAGAACTCCACCACTTTCTTTGTACGGCCAGCTGTTGTGGAGGGAATTCTTCTATACAACTGCCACCAACAACCCCTGCTTTGACAAGATGGACGGTAACCCGGTGTGTGTCCAGATCCCATGGGACCAGAACCCAGAGGCACTGGCCAAGTGGGCTGAGGGACGGACAGGCTTCCCCTGGATCGATGCCATCATGACTCAACTCAGGCAAGAGGGCTGGATCCATCACTTGGCTCGGCATGCCGTGGCCTGCTTCCTCACCAGGGGAGACCTCTGGATCAGTTGGGAGGAAGGTATGAAGGTAAGAATAAAGAGGCGACGATGGGTATCCAAATACACATGGTTCACATTTGTAAAAGTGTAAATGCATTTTCCCAGAAATGGACCTATAGCAACAGTCACTAAACTAAGAGTTCACCGTTTTCTGTGTTTTGTCCAGGTGTTTGAAGAGTTGCTCTTGGATGCAGACTGGAGTGTCAATGCTGGCAGCTGGATGTGGCTCTCCTGTAGCTCCTTTTTCCAGCAGTTCTTTCACTGTTATTGCCCCGTTGGATTTGGACGGCGTACGGACCCCAACGGCGACTACATCCGGTCAGTCAGCAGTTCATGTGTTTTACATCACATGTATATAGTTAAGCAGGGTCCTTTCCTAAGATACGATAATATTTGTATGGACCTGTTTTTATGGAAATTTTACAACTTGTCTGCATTTAATCAATTAATTCCATTAAAAAAAAAGATTCAGTTGTCCCAGTAGAAAAATAAAATCTCATGAACTTGTGTTCCTCGGCACATTCACATGAAGGTAGTGATGCATCGATCAGCATTTTTTTTTTTTGGCCCGATCACCAAAAAACTTGGTTTGCCGATCCCAGTGCAGCCCTAGGGCTGCAACTATCAAATATTTTTGTAATTGAGTATTCTGTGGGGTTTTGTTGTTATTTTCCTCCTCCAGAGCAGCTTTTAGGACAAATTCACAGAAGCACATTAACCAGAAATATTGTCTCAGGAGTTAAAGGGTTAAACTAGATCAATCAATAAATGGGGATGAGAAAAGACTGACGAGTTTTGAGTTGTGTGTGGCATCCACATACGTGCCTGGATGTGTGAAGCAGTTATAGCATAATAATTACATTTGCTAAAAATAATTACAACACTGAGGCTACATACTAACAGATGCTAATACTCACCAGTTAGCAAAAGAAGCTCTGAGTCTGCTTTAACAAAGTGCCGTTGAAGTGTGGATGCGTTCGGTTCAGGTGTTGTAGTAAATACAGCAGTGCTAGGCTAATGCTAATGCTATTTAGCCGTGGGCACACTGTTGTCTGCCTTACGCAGTGTAAAATGGTCCCAAACTTCTACTATTAATTAGCTATATTTTAAAAAGTACAGAAACAGTCAAGACCAGATGCACCCGTTCTGATGCATGTTTGCAAGTTTGAAAATGGTTGCTAGTAATTTACCTCACGTGATTGGCTTTTTGATCGGCTTATTTTTCCAATCACCGATCAGGCTATTTGTAGGTAATATCGGCCGATTATGATCAGCAGCCCATCGATCGGTGCAACACTACATGAAGGCAAGATGTTTTTTTTTCTCAGGAGTCCTAAATATGATGGGGAAAAAATACACCTACACCTTTGATCATGTTTCACCTGTTATTTTTTTTTTTTTGTCTACATTAATTTCTTTTCTGTTTTTCAGGCGTTACTTGCCTGTTCTGAGAGGTTTCCCAGCCAAATACATCTATGATCCTTGTAATGCCCCAGAGGAAGTGCAAAAGGCAGCCAAGTGTATCATAGGAGTGCACTATCCAAAGCCCATGGTGAACCACGCTGAGGCCAGCCGCATTAACATCGAGAGGATGAAGCAGATTTATCAACAGCTGTCTTGCTACAGAGGCCTGGGTAGGGACATGACATGGTTAAGACAGTCTGCATTACATTCTAATACAAGACATGCATGTTCCGTTACCTTACAACTAAATAATATTTGATTGAAATGGGACTGGTTAAGATGAGGATAAAAACCTTTGTTCACAGTTTATAATATCCATACACAGGAACGTTATGATCTGTTCATGTCATGTGGTTTTGACTAATATATTTTTTTTTTTTTTTTTTTTTTTTTTTGTGTCAGTTACAGACAATAACATGTGATAATCATGTCTCTAGACATTTAAAACACATGCAACAGTCAAAGGTTCTTTTAGAACTTGATGTAAGAACCCACTTTTACTCTTTGTTTTTCTCCAAGTGTATGAAAAACCTTCTCCGTTTACTTTGCAGGCCTGCTGGCAACTGTTCCTGCCAATCCTAACAATGGCAGTAATGACAATGGAGGAAGTAGTCAAGGCCCGGGGGCTTCTGCTGAAGATGCATCTACACAGGAGGCACAGTCTAGAATAGGTACAAAAGCTGAATGGTCAATGTTCAGTATACCTGATATCCCTGGCCCACATGTTTAGTTTTCTACAGAAAAACTTTAATGGACTATTTTACGTTATTACAGCAGAATAGTTTTTTTTTTCTGCTTAAACAAGTCGGCGATAGCCCTAAGCAATATGTACGATGAATAAGATCTGATTTAAATTTGTTTTAATTAATACATGCTTAATCTTTCAAATTGTAAGATGTAAAATGTATATTGGAATAATTTCTTCAAGTCCTATATTTTGTGTCTTAATGCAGACAGAGGACAGTCAACACAGAAGCGACGTCGTGAAGAGGCCCTCCCTGAAAGCAACTCCAAATCATGGAAACAGAGCAAATAGTGTCCAATTGTAATAATATTTGAACTGGTCTGTATCATATGGACAGCATTTTTACTGCAGAGCTCTCAGCTACTATACAGCAATAACTGTATTTTGCATCCACTGGGAGATGCAATCAAGGATCTTACAGTCATAATGACTGGGGCACCCTGCCTACCTCTTGTTTTATAGATTTCGGCACCCATGTTGAAAAATTAGAACAGGAATACAAGCTCTGCATCTGAGGTGGTATTCGACTGTTACTGTGGCACAGAATCATAGAGCTTTGAGATATTCTTCATACACCAGACATTTACAGCATACCGGCAACACGTTACAACATACCATTTACAATAATTTCAGTGTATACAGCAGCATAGGAGTACTTCAGACATGAAATCTGTTTAAATTGAGCTCTCCTTATTGTCATCTAAATGAAATTATGAAATGGAACGTTCTGTTATAGATGACCATCATCAGTACTAGACTTGGAATGATGGCAGAAGCTGCAACATGGCTATGGTAGACAAGACAGCAGCGCAGCAACGTCACATCACAACTGAGGATGGCAGTGGCCCAGGTGTAATAGAGCTGTAATAGTCTATATCAGTGAAGTCTAGTCTATGACACGTCCATGTCCAACAGTTTGAAAAACAGAGTTAAAACCAAGTAACGATGTAGCAGAAAACAACCATATTATGAACAAAATTATTTGGGATTTTTAAAATAAGAGGATTTGACATGGCACACAAAAAATGAAAACATATACTCTACATATTTAACATACTTAATATGACACATTTAGATAAAATGTGAATGCATGCCCCCCCCCCCCCCATTATGAAAAACTGCAATTTGAGAATCCCTCAGATTTTGTCGTAGAAATGCCAAAACTATGCATAAAGCAGTCAGTGTAAAGCAGTCAATAGCATGTTTTTAGTGGAAAATATTAAATTAATTATAATTTGGTAAGTGGACCAACTCTAGGTGAGTCACGCAACTTGTATTCTATCTTAGTTCAGGGATGGAAACTAATCTCATTGCCATTTTGGGCAGTTTGTACAAAGTATTAGATACTCGAGACCCCCAATAAGACCCATTACACGCCTCAGGAGCCACAGAGTAACACCGGGGTTGAAAAGCAAACAATGCTTGATTACATAGTCTTCACAATAATGTGTACCGATGCCCTTTATTGTCTTCCACTACACTATGTCCCTGTAAAGGGTGATGAAACCAGCAGTCACGTCCCACATCAGTCAAAACCGTAACATTATGTAATCTGGAGACAACACATGTGTCCAGTCATCTGTTACCTGGATGTTTGTCTCCTAGGTAGTCTAACTTGTGAACTGAAACTTCATTGACAGAAGGTTGAAATGGACTACCATTGGGTTTTTTTAATAAGGCTTGTAGATGTACCAATGTTCTGTGTAGTTTCAGTTATCCCACTCATGCTGCTTAGTGGGAAGCATGTGGACCACCTTCTGGAAAATGTTTCACTTTTGATCCAAAATGTGGTGAAGATTTAGTTCAGTTGAAATAACCCATTATGCCATATAAATACTGATCATTTGAGGTTGTAGTAACAGGAGAGAAGGGGTTCTTGTTGTTAAAATTGTGTTTTTTTCTGTCCTTACTCTGATTAGCTTGGATTTGTCCCACCATCAGAATGTCTTTGTTCACTTATTCTTTGGAGAAGCAAGGACGTGTGCACCATATACTCTCTACAATCATTCATGGAAATCTTTTACTAGACTAAACACTGTTTTATTTTGTTTTTAATACTGTTGTTGATTTTAGACCACAGCTGCTCAGATTGATCTGATCCCACCACACACCGTCATAAGCTTCATACCAAAAGGAAACGAGGGTCCAGTTGAAGACTCCCAACATTCACATTTCAACTTCTTCACACTTTTGGTTCCCAAAATATTGGTGGCACTTAAACAATTTGGTCAATACTTATTTGTGCATTACAAACCAGAAAAAAGCTGTTAAATCTGAGTGGTAGCCGATGGACATCACAAGAGCGAACACCTGACCTCATTGTTTCCTTTCATTAGACTTGGAAGTGAGACATTTAAAGTTGCAGTGTATAGGAGGGCAGAAATTGAATTTATTTTATTATTTATATTTATTATTCCAGATAGATGACTAGAAACAGCAAGAGAAATTAAATATAAGAAAAGGACAAAGTTGGTATTTATGTAAGGGGGGGGGGGGGGGGATAAGGCACTTAATCTACTCTTGTAAGTAGGTCCTCCCAACATAATCAACTGAAACTACTAAAGGACAAGATTAGGAGTATTCATTTAGTTGCAGTCCTTGGCTTCACCACTAAATCCTACACACTGGCCTTTAAGCCTGATGAGAAGTAGCCACAGTTCGAGTAAATGTTCAAGGTGTATCAGGACTGTCTGAGTGACAGGATAAAAACATTTACCTGAAAACGGTAGGCTTTTATGATGTCCAAGAAATTTTACCAAGATAAATCATCTCAGAATTTTCTCCATTTTGTTTGTGAAATTACATCATACACAAAGTGAAAACAAGTCATAAATGAGATGGGGAAAATCATAAAAAAAAAAAAACCCATCAAAATCTGACATGGTTTGTTTGACGCCATAGCTCTTTAAATACAGGAGAATGACTGAGACCTGAATTAAACAAACTGACATGTTTTGTTATCAGCTATTTTTAAGTCACATGATGACTAATTGTGTAAAAAAAAAAATAAAAAAATTAGAAGCCGCAATATTGTCCAGTTAGTGGAGAGGTTGCTGCACATTTTGTAAATACTTGTTTTGGTTTCCCACTTTTGTATATTTGGTCCTGGGGCTTTACAACTCCATTTGTAAATATTCTGTTATCTAACTCTAAAGTTCTTCTGTTAATGCACGTTCTGTTGTCTTGTGATCGTAAATCTATTATTTTTGTATCAAAGTTAACGAATTCTGACTGTGTTGAAATGGCAATAAATGACAAATGTAATTTGACTCCGTCTTTGTTGCAACAAATTCAGAATACCTGCTCAAACACATGTAGTGTTGTAAAGTGGAGGTGGGGGAAAAATGAAGTTTTAAGGCCTTGACCTGCATCATTTTAACACAAACAGTTCATGGAATCTCTGAAGTGTTTAGATAATAGAGCTGGGATGATATTGTTTTATGCCGATTTGATTCTTTTCAGATTTTTTTGGGTGCCGACTCGATTTAAAGTGCGGGAGGAGAAGTGATTTTAATGAATTGCGGACGATGGATGAAGGATGATGGCAATAGCTCATCGCAGACTTCATCCAGATGAGCTAAAAACTGAAGTGACATTTTCAGTAAAGTTTATCATTATCTGAAGACAAACCTAGTGTGTCCTACTGTCATTGATCCAACTCCATGGGTCTCGTCTCGTCATATGAACCCATTTTATCCTCACTAGGGTCACTGGGGTCCTAATCCAGCTACAATGGGTACAGGGGGGGGGTACACCCTGTATGAGTCTCCAGTTCATCTCAAGGCTGAACATATATAGACAATCACTCTCACATTCACACCTATGGACAGATTAGATTAACCAATTAACCTATCAGTGCATGTGTTTGGATGGTGGGAGGAAACTGGAGTACCTGGAGAAAACCCACACAGACATGGGGAGAACATGCAAACTCCACACAGAAAGGTCTGGTGTGGGATTCGAACCAGGGTCCTTTTTGCTGTGGGGCATGAGTGTTGACCACATTTTGCATTTTTGTATTGAAAATCAGATATTTTCCTATATTTAATAAACTGATTATTGAGATATTCATAAAAGCTCAGGTTAAAGTTGAGGGTTATTATGTCAGAAACAGAAAAATGAAGAAAATGTGACTTATTCAGTCAAATCTATCATTAACCAAACATAAACCCTGTGTCTCCATGCATTGTCATTGATTCAAATCCATGGATTTTACTGGTAAATCAATATTGTAGAAGATAATGATTAATATATTTTATTTATAGGCACCTTTGACACCGTACACAGAAAAGTATAAAAAAATAAGCAAGATGAATGTGTTTCCATGGTAACTACAGCTCCTCTGAACTTCCAAATAAGTCATATATAATGACCATGAAAGATGACCCTGCATTTTTCACCAATGATTTATAACGTATTGATAGAATTGCGGGTCCATAGTTTAGATCAATAGATTATTTTGGATGACACTGGGTGTTTGGGGCTTTATGGGTTAATTTCACTCATACTTTGACATTTTCCAGTTTGATTTTCAGGTCAAATTCAGAACTAATTGCATCAGTGGTTCCAAGAGGTGCAGCAACAAATCAGTCTAAATCGATGCTTCTTGCATGTGTCACATGATGAATAAGGTATTTGCTTAAGCTTGAGAATATTTTTCTGCAAGTGTTCAGGCTCATATGAGTGGAATTTAACAAACTGTAGATAGAGAAAAATCATAGACACATTAACAATTGGAGACATTTAGTTTTTTGGACATCATGGGGCATTAGCTGAGCTTTAATACACTTACATTAACCTGTTTTTCTTTGACACAATGAATAAATATCCTGGTTTCTTCTCTAAACAAAGCAGATCCTCCCAGACTCACATCTTAATCCCAAGGTTTACTTCAAATTAAGTGAAAATGCAGGACGTTCAGATTCTTTATGTAGTTGTAAAAAAATGGGCTATTTAAGATACAAACGCAGTAAACGAATGAGTTTAATGCTTGTAACTTTGTAATGTTTGTCTATTGGGCTCCCTTCTACTAATTTTAACTTTCAAAGATGTAAGGTTTTAGGTTATTTTCTCTGTAGGCCTATCACAACTTCTTCATTCTTACACTTCTTCCCACAAGAAGAGGGAGATTTCTTTGTATACATTAATTTATTTTATTTAAAAATATAGATTTTGGTAAATTTTTTAATTTTATTTTAATTTTAAAGAAAAAAAAAGAAGAAGAGAGAGATATCTAAAACATGCAGGACACACCACTGCATTAGAAAGAACCTGTAAGTGAATGGATCATAATGTACAGACAGTGTTTTGAAGTAGATCTGAGACCAATATTCCATTGGAGTAAAATCTTTTTTCTGTTGTTAATTTAAGAATTTAACATTTTGACCCCAGATTTATCTTGGACACTTGAACCAACCACCATTAAATTACTTTTCTTTATCAGTAACACACATGTGGTCAAATTATTCCAGAAACATTTGACATTTAGACCAGTGTATTTAGTCTGTAACCTTCTCATCATGCTCATTAGTACACGTGGCCTTGTCCTGTTATGTTACTCATCATCATCATCAACTTTTATTGCAGACTCAAGGTCCAGATACAAAAAAGACAGACATATGCACTCATATAAAAAAGAAAGAGGATAGGGATAAATAATAAAAACAAAAACATTAAAAAAAATAAAAAACATACTCATAAAAGACACATAAACTGGTATGGCACAGCACTAAGAGCAGGGTTTATCAGTAGCTCCTTACTGTTTAAGGAGGTGGTTTTTGAATAAGTCCACAGACTGTGGATGTGTCACGTGGGCGGTGACAGCTTCATCCACACACGTTTGTCCCCATGCACACAGGAGGCTTGTTTAGCAGGTTTCAGTTTGGACTCAGGGGCTGGATCTTTATTTTGTCGGAGATGGAAGTGCTCTGGGACAAAGTGCAAAGCAAACCTGTGCGTGTGATCGCAGCAGTTTGTAAAGGCAACGGGATCGGAAAACATGGACAACTGCCGTGGACTTTACCGTAAGACGACGATTTTATTTTTTCCCCTCAATCTGTCAATGACTGGATCGTTTCATGTCTTTGTGTCTAAACAGCCTTTAAATCGTATAGTTTCTTACTAGCGTGTCGTTTTTCCTGTAAGATATTATTACATTTCAAACTTTTTTTTTCCGTTATCCGTGGACCGACTTACAAATGGATTATGCAAAATAAATAAACAAAAATAAACAGCTGTGATGCAGGAAACGTGGAACCCACTGTGTGCAACTTTAGGGGTGGGGCTACATTTTATTTGTTGATCAATTTCCCAGTCAGCATTTCCATATGGGCCCCAGAAGGGTTACTTTTGGGCTGCCCATGTGGGTTTATCCGCGGTTTCCATGGTGACCCCACGTGTTTGCCCATAGAATCACAATCACAGATCTCGTATTTATTTTCCATACTATTTATCCCACAATGTTTATCCATCATGTCATTTGTACTACTTAAATCCTACAAACATCTTAGTTTGCAATACTTTTTTATTTATTTATTTATTTATTTACATTTTTAGAGGACTAAAGGGGGAGAAGACTAAAGAAAAGGGAGGAAAACTGAAAGGAATAGTGATTATAGGACAAAGAAAAACTAGAACAGGAATGAAACGGAGAAACATAAGAAAAATAAGGAAGACAGTAAAAAAGAGGAGGGAATGAAAAGGAAAGAGGAAGAAATGAAAAAAGAAAAAAACAAGGGGAGGGGAGAAAAGGAGAAGGAAAGAGAAAAGGAAAATAGTGACTCCCTTTGTTGTGTTTTATTTGGACAGTTGTCTTGGGTTCGACTTTTGCATTATGATTTTTGATATAGAGGTGAGGTAATGGTGGCTAAAAAACTTTAAACTTGTTCGGTAAAGCAATATATTGATCATGTGTGAATATGTGTCTTGTTTTGCATTGTGACTGAAATAAAATGTAAAAAAAAAAATCCAAGATAAGATAGAATATTCTATTATTAGTCCAGGTTTACAGCAGCAAGATTATAGCACAGCACACAAGAGTAAACACTTCTATAAAGAAATAAATACTTCTATATACAATATAGCCTACATTTTAAAAAGAAATGCATACATGCACAATATAAATTATAGAATAGAATACTTTGTTAAGAAATTACACTTAAGTGGGGCCACTCTGCACCATAAAAAGAAATAGAAAACAGCAATAAATAGACCAAAAAAGTTTTTATTACACTATTATTGGATGGTTTATTGCACCGTTTATTGGGAGCCATTTCTGTTGTTAATTAGAATAGAGTTTATAGTCATTGTACACAAGTTACAACAAACTTGCACTTTAATTGGGCCACTCTGCACCACGTACACACAAAAATTACCTTTACTGATATTTGTTATTTTACTAATATATGTCGTCTGTCAGTAAATTCTTGCACTGAACCCGATATCTCTACCTCAATTTAATTATACTTGGTACAATAACAATAAAGAACTTCTGATTCTGACTTATGGGCGACATCACCATGGAAACTGTGGATAAACCAACCCTTATATGCAGCCCACATATAACCCTTCTGGGGCCCACATGGACATGCTGACTGGGTGGGGTGATTAAATTAGCAGACACTAAGGTATGCAGTGTCAGGATCCCACTGTAGTTGTTTTTGTTTTTTAATTAAAGAAGTCTTTTAAATGGGAAATTATTCAAGCAACAGTAAACATGACTGTTTTACAAACCCCTAAAAGTAAAGATGCTTCTGATAACATAATCCCGCTGAGTCAGATGTTTGGACAGACTGTTAAAAAAGTTTTGTTTTGTTAACTTGCAGACTGCTGAACCAACAACAGTGGCATTAACCGAGCACACAAACACACAGATGCACAAATGACATCTCATTTTAGACAGAAAATGAAACCAAATGCATCAAAACTAGATGATACACTGTTTTTAAGAGAGCACCTCCTGTCCTAGGACTTCAAGTTTATTCATTTCTATTCTATTTTTAAGTTTTAATCATTACTCTCATCAGTTTTATTTGCACAGCTGTTTTTATTATACATTTTTTATCTATTTTTGTATTTTATTCAATTACTGGGTTTTGTATTCCTTGCTTTTTTGTGTTTTTTTTCTGTATTTGTGAGCTTGATTGCTCATTTCCCTCTCTG
Source organism: Siphamia tubifer (assembly GCA_020466265.1). NCBI lineage: Eukaryota > Metazoa > Chordata > Actinopteri > Kurtiformes > Apogonidae > Siphamia > Siphamia tubifer. Next base: position 10,892,189 of record CM035788.1, read on the forward strand.
TAAGTTGCTTTGGAAAAATGTACCAAATTCACAGATGAATAGATAAGTAGATAAAAAAATAAATAATTAACTTAAACCATATAAGACACAGTGCTTTGTGGCAGTTCCCAAATGATTTCTCTATTTTTATCCTTTCCTAATTAATTTATCAGTAATACACTAATATTATGGTCTGTATTTTGCATTTTTCAGTGAAAATCCAATATTTTCCTGTACCATTGTTTCATAAACAGTGGTAAAATATATTGTCTTTTCTGCATGGTCTAATAGAAAATGTACTTTTCACAGGTCTGAATTCCAGTACTTTCTGAACACTATCACAAAGGTGTCACAACCAGGTACAGAACGTCATTTACATGTTATATTCTGCTATAATTATTTCATTTACAGAGTAGGTATTTCATTTTTCTTTTTTTAATCTAGAAACGTTATGTATTTTAATGATGCACTGTGTAGTAGTCAAAATTGAAGGCTTGGTATGTTATGGAATATTGACACTTGTAGATGGATTATAATATGCATGTGTTAACGTTCTTTGTGAAATGTGTGTAAAGTATTGAGGAAAGAGCTTTTACTGTTAAACAGAGTTTTTACAGGACTTTAGCTGGATTTTAAAAATGTTTAGACTTGCCTTTGAGTTGTTTTTTGCTTGGTTTATGTTGTTTTTGCCTCTGTTCCTTTTGTAAAGCACCTTGTTACTTTTACGCTCTTGAAATGTGCTATATAAATAAAGTTTGTTATTATTAGTTTCTTGGTAAATGCATATTATATTTATTTTCTTTCACACATTGTTAAGTGCACAAGTAAGTTTTATTTATTTTTAGGGTTTTTTTCTTCTTTTTATGATTCACTAAATATACTAACTAATATTACTACCTGTAATTCCATACTAACACCCTTCTCGATTTGATATTGTCATGTCTATGTCACTCAACAGGAAAGATGAATCTAATAGTCTGGGGCAAACTGTGTTGGTTTTCCCGCCCAGAAAACATGCTCCCATTGGCCAATGTTCTGCATGTGGTGCTGAGTAACACACTGGAGTAGGGGCTTCACGTTTTTGATTAAAAATTGCATCTTTTTTTAATAAAACAGTGGAAGATTTTAAGATGACGTGGTTCCTTTTACAGCACAGCTCCAACTCACGCCCACTTTCTGTGTCACGACTTTGAGAGTGCAGTCGGCCTCACTGTCCAGTCTCCCTTCCAGGATGTGATAGAGACCATCTGGGTGCTTGGTGGGACTCAAGTATACAAGGTAAACTGGAGCCATTCAGGTGTTAATCAACCTCTTACCATTCCAGGGTGATTTTGCTTAACACGTCGGAAAAATCTCTTAGTTCAGTTTCATTTTATTTCGAGCACACAAAGTCATCAAGGCATCAACCAACATGGTCAAAAAATGTGTTTGCTCTCAAAAAGGAGTGGGGAGAAGTTCAACTTATAAACTCTCACCCCCTTTTTACAAACTAATAAAACAATTCTGCTTCCTATGCTTGAACATTTTTTTCTGTCCATTTACCATTAAGACAGAGCATCCATTAAAAAAAACAATATACCATTTTTTTTTCAATTCACCTCACACAAACAAATTTGTACAATCAATTATGAAGTATATTTACATTCACTTTAAATTTGCTACAAATACAGTATTTAATAGATATATATATCCCAATACCTTAGGTGATTAATAAAGTTTTATCTATCTATCTATCTATCTATCTATCTATCTATCTAATCAGGAGTATTATGTATTGCAATATCTTATTTTATGCATTCTTCTACATTATAGCTTCATTTTCACTTATTCAGATAATGTTCTGTATTTTGTTATTCAAACAAAACTCCAGCCATTCTTCAACGCTTAGAGTACAGACAGAAGAATGGGCTCTTTGTAAAGGTAACACCCTGTAGTTTTAACTCACTATTGCTGTTTATTTGACAGGCTAAAAAGCTGTAGACTTAGAATCAAATACATTTACAACATAGAGGATGTATATGAGGTAATCAAGGATACATAGGCTTATATATGATGCAATTAACATTTGTACAAACTGAGTCACTCAAAATCATTCTTAAATTGCTGAACTCTACCAAATTTTATGCCACTCTCTAAACCCACACGTTCCCTTCTGCACATGTTCTGTTCTGTCAAGGTCAAAATAGGATGTTTTGGTAGATAATGCCCGTTGCCACACATCCATTGCATGACATGTCAAAATGTAGTTTTCCTTATTGACTCTAAACAGAAAAAAAATCTGTTTGTGTCCAATACAGCTTGGGTGTGATTTGCTGGGGGGGGTGTCTGAATCTCAACTCAGCCGGTGCCCGCAGGTCACCACTTTAATTGCGCCGTGGAGTTTCTGGGAGACCCTCTGACTCACTCCTGTGTTTCACATGGGTCAGGTGGGTTGCCGACATCACAGCTGACCCCTGGCACCTGTGGGCCAGTCCCCGCCCTGGTGACGTAATGTGGGTTTGGCCCAGACCTGTTTGACAAGTGCTCTGAAATTCACATATGATAGCGGTTATAGAGAAGAAACTGATGTTTGTGGTCTCCGGTTTGTTGAAGAGGTCATCAAACTGACTTTTGTCCAGTCTGAAGTAACTGGAACCAAGCATCATCAAAGCAGAGCTCCTGAACCAGCAGAGATGCTGTGATTTAAGGACGTGATGGACCCAGAAGGGGCGGCGGCTCCAGGCTCTACGTTTATGCAGCACATAAACAGAAGCAACGCAAATATAATGCCTACACCTCTGTCCCTCCAAAATAAATACCTGCTTATTTGTCCGAACATACCAAATAGGTAACTATATAGATTAAATATGACGATCTGATGACTTATAACAATCACATGGTTGTGTTTATGAGTTTTTATTCATTTATCATATTAACTCATTTTGTCATTAATTATATAGTTTAGATAAATTATTACAGTGGGCCTTGTGAAAACAAGAATGACTTCTGTCAGATGTGTCCACCTGGGCGGACACGTCTGCACTGCAGCTTGAAGCCCCGCCCCCTCGTCGCTTCCATTGGCTCATGTAGAACAACCACAGGCGACGCGAACTGAGCGACCACAGGCGAATTATTGCTTTCGGGTTGAACGTACCTATAGAGTGTCGCTAGTCCAACGATAAAGGCAAATATATTTTGCCACTAGAAGCGGGCTAGTTTACGACGCTAATATTGACCGTGCATTTACAACAAACGTTTGTCAAGCCACGGTTCCCATTTTAGACTCACGTGACGATCAATGTTCCACTGTAATGCACATGAGAGCCCGTTACCAGTGCATTGGTTGTAACAGTTGTGTGCACACAAATTAATATGACCATTCAAACATCTGCGATGATTACCACATACCCCCATGGAGCGTTGGCCGGTTTGGATGAGCCGTTTCCCGGTGTAAAGACGTTGATGTCTGCTTGACACGGTGTAGCTCCCATTAGCAATCTTCGACAACTCCAACATTTGTCCTCCTCACACTCGGAGTTTCCAACGAACACTAATTCTCTCGATAAATACTAATCCAACTTGAAGCAGTTTTCGACATTAATGTACTCACTGACTGAACCCTATCTAGTCAGATACTGGCAGTTGATAGGTGGATACATTATGACACGCGCTATGCAAGTGAATGATAAGACATTGATTTCGAGTAGGACAACGTGGCTTTATTTTACATGGTAGGTTGTCACACCGGCAAATAACTCATATAATATTCCAAAGTAAAGAAGTGCAAATATACTCGAATCTGCAACAACAATCAAGCATTCTGTTTGCTTCCCAATCAACTCCACCTGTTGGGAGTTTATCCTGAATATTTAAACGCTTCCCTCGTTTACAACACATGGGAGCCCTCTAGTGGCCTGGAGGTGAATTACAACAAAACATAAAAAACCAAGAACATGTACATAAACCTGCATACATAACATATATGGTGAATACATAGTATATGTGGAATAACACACCATCATATATATATTAAAAACATGAGCTAACCAGCACTTTTTTCATTTGTTTTCTGATTAATCTTATTAAAGTAAGATTTGGCACATTTAATGTGTGAAGCAGATGCTTTATAAAAATATAGAGAGAGCAGTGTAATATATGACATTATATAAATTAAGGATGTCTGACAACTTTTTTCCACTAATTTATGATGAGTTGTATTAAAAACTGAGCAGAACCAACCTTTTTCAGGTGACAGTAGATTTTTAGAAAGAGAATTATATTGCCTTTAAAAATATATTTTATATTAGAGTTTCCCAACCAGTGTGCCGCGGCATGTAAGTGTGCCGCGAGAAATCATCTGGTGTGCCATGGAAAATGATCCCATTTCACCTTATTGGTACTGTAAGCGAGTAGCATGATTATAGAAACATACAACACCATACACCACTGATCCACTCAGAGCTGTTAAGGAAGATTTGTGTGTGTCTTTCTTCAATTGCTGCAAAAATATCAACTTTGTGTTAATTAAACAGGCCCAGGTTTCACAGTGAGTGAAACATTCAGAAAATATTTGCATTACATTTCAATAAATATAGTGTTTGTGATATTTTTAGTGGTGTGCCTTGTGATGTTTCTTATGTAAAATATGTGCCGTGGCTTAGAAAAGGTTGGGAAACACTGCTTTATATAAACAACTCTGTCTGTTTACACTGAATAAGAAAATCCAATATGATCTGTTTATTAGGATGCTTTGAAACATCCCTGGTGTGACCGGCTTTACCTGACTGACATCATGGCCAACTTTGACTGTGATGTTTTCTTCCCAGACTTCGACAGAAAACTATTTAAATTACAAGACAGGTAAGCGGCCTTCTTTTTCCACCATAAAAGTGCAGTAACAGCATTAAGACCATTATCACATCTGCATCTGTTCATTAACAATCTGTTCAAGATTTTGCTCCTAAATGACCATCACAGTTTGCATTAATTTTCTCACCCTTATTTTGTGTCAAGAGTTTCTCACAGTTGTTTTTCTGCATTACGCTGGACAGATCAATCTATAATGAAAGCTGCAGATACCAGAAATGCTCTTTAATGGACAGACACACACAGCTTCTCATAATCCCAAACTGACTTTGTTGCTGTTGCAACTGTATTATTACTTATTTTCTTCTATAGTAATTTGTGATTATAATACAACAAACTGAAATATTCCTTTAAATAAGCAGGAACTATTAATGGTTGATGTGTCAGAGAATATGGATGGGATTTCACTGAAGCATTAATGCTGTTGTCACATGTGGCATCAGCACCACTCAGACTTCTGCAGACACAGTGTGTATAATCAAGTCAAGTACTTTAAAAAAAAAAAAAAAGGTCATTTACATAGAAAAAGGCTGATTGTGGTTTGGATATATTAATTTTATTTTGTTCATTTGATTTGATTTCATTCTGTTCCACTCTGGCAGTTCTACATAGAAACCCTTTTTGATTGAAAGAGTTCCTTCCAGTCTAGAACCTTCTCAGAACATCCAGAACATACTCTGTTGTTTCCACCGTAGAACCTAGTCTGGCAGTTCCTTATAGAATCCTGTTTTATTAAAAGGATTCTATGTAGAACCTACCCTCATAGTTCCTTCCAGAACCATTTTTTAATTTAAAGGAGTATTTTTTTTCTTTTTTTAATGAAATTATGCATTTTCAAACATTCCCTGTGCTCTACATAAGCTGCAAATGCTATGCTTGGGTCTGAATTATTCATTAATTCAATTCCATAAGTCCATCTTCAACTCTATTTCTGACTAATGACACCCGAAAGGTGGTTTTGAGTGCTGGCCCTTTAAATGCACATGACCCCCCCCACCCCCACCCCCCCTCCAGGTTGTTTGCTGTGTTGCTCTGTCCCCTTCAACCAACAGCGGAACGTATGAGCTAATCTGCCTGAAGTTTGGACTTATTTTCCATATGGACTACAACCGTTGCTGATAAATAATTCTGTCATGTTCAGAGAAATGCTCATCTGAAGTCAGAACCTTATATGTTGAAATGTTCTGACATGTAAAAAAATAAACAAAAAAAAAAATTAACAAACTAAACAGGTTCTACAAATCCACTGGATTTTTGCCAAAGTCACTCTAGAGATAGCTTAGCAACACCTGGAGGGTTCAAATTCAAACGACATTTAACTATTAGGGCCCAAATACACAAATTAATGAACCAAATACTAATAAAATGGTTTTAAATAAATATGAGCCCTTTAAAGTGTTCCATCCAGAATCTATCCTGTTGCTTTCTCCTAAAACCTTATTTCTAAAGAAAGATCTCTTTTTTAATGGACACTTGGAGTTCCTTATGAAATCGTTTTTAAAGTAAAGGGTTCCATCTAGAACCCATCCTATTAATTCATTTCTCACATCCATTTCGCTTTGCAGTGGAGTTTGCAGTGATTTCTACACTTTGCAGATGATCTGTGACACATACTGGATTTGTGTCTCATTTTAACAAATGAAAACCCTGTGCAGTTTCTTTGTCGAAGGAGCCTTGACTATTAAACCAATGAAGACTTTTGTGGTACTTTTCAAATAATATTTTTTCCTGTATTGAACATTTTTTGAGTGATTCGTCATCATTTATTAGAAAATAACTCTCCATATTGTTTCATTCTTGCATTGAAAATCAGATATTTCCCCATATTTAATACACTGATTATTTAGATATTCATAAAAGCTCAGGTTAAAATTGAGGGTCATTATGTCAGAAACAGAAAAATGAAGAAAATGTGACTTTTTCAGTCAAATCTATCATTAACCAAACATAAACCCTGGGTCTCCATGCATTGTCATTGATACAAATCCATGGCTTTTACTAGTGAGTCAATGCTGTAGAAGATGATGCTGTTTCCATGGTAACTACAGAGCCTCTGAATGTCCAAATGGGTCATATTTGATGACCATGAAAAGAGGAAAAACTGCATTGTACACTAATTATTTACATGTATTGATAGCATTAGTGGACCAACATGTATTAAACATATTAGATCAGTAGATGGTTTTGATCACAGTTTGGGTCGTTATTGGTCCATAATTTCTCTCCCTCTTTTCTCCAAATTAGATTTCCTGGTGTACCCAATGAAGTTCAAGAGGAAAACGGCATCAACTACAAATTTCAAGTGTTCACGAGAGAGACTGTGGGTGCAGATAAACAACAACAGAGTTGATGTCACCTCACATCCTACATGACTTTATGCAAAATCATTTCTGCTGCACAGATTTTCTCTGTGTTAAACCTGTCTCCAAACACGAGACTTAAAATTAATAGATCTTGTGGATTCCAAAACAGCACAATTCATGTTCAGAGCATCAATAAAATGTCTTCCATTTAATTAAAAAAAATTCTTAACATAAATTCCACTTGGAGTTATGAATAAATTGTACAAATCAAAGGTTAGAATGACTTTAAAATCGATTTGCATTTCAGTAAAGGGAGTGGTGCTTTGGAATGGGTTAGCAGATGGATTAAAAATTGTGAAATGTAATTTTTAATTTTAATTAATTTTTAATTATTAATGGAGAAGTACTTGGAAGAGAGACTCAGCAGTGTGGGTGTCATTATTGGGAGTGGGTGTAGAGCAGAGTGTGTCTGTGTTCTGTCATGTGAGGATGTGTTACTGTAATATTTTGCATTATTTTGTAATGTTATGTATTGTTTTGTTTTGTTGTAGTGTGATGTTTTGAGATGGGCTGTGTGGTGTGTGTGTGTGTGTGGGGGGGGGGGGGGGGGGGGGGGGGGCGGATTTAAAAGCAATGCTTCTTCTATCGCCTTTTCAAACCATGTGAAACGTTACCCCATAAATGTAATAACTCCACACAAACCTAAAAACCTGCCAACGTAATAAAAATGTGCAGCTTTTAACGTAATAATCCCACAAATATAATAACTTTCCCACAAACGTAATAGAAATCGCCTACTACTAATGTAACACCTAATGTCCTACAAACGTAATAATTATTAGATCTGTGGGAAGTTATTACACTTTAGGAAGGGGAAGCTTTTTACCATCCCACAAATGTAAGAATTATTATATGTGTAGGAAATAATATTTTATTATTTTACATATAACAGAACCCATGTATTAAGGTGAATTATGTATTAACTCCATTTAGTGCATACTGTTTTCAAAGTATTTGGAAAAAAAAAAAAACCTTACTAACCCCAGAGAGCATTTGCACCTATTGTTCTGTATATTTCCTGTGTACCTTGTAACTGCTATGGGGTATAATTATGTCCTTTATTGTAAGTTGCTTTGGATAAAAGCCTCTGCCAAATGTAATGTAATGTAATTTGTGGGAGGGGATTGCTACATTTGTGAGAAGGTTATTACATCTGTTAGATTATTACATTAAAAGCTGCACATTTTTATTATGTTTGTGGGAATTATTACATTTGTGTTGTTAACATCATGTGTTCTTTTTTGGCTGACCTGTTGTCATTTGTGAAGTGTAAACTGTGGATGCACATTTGAAGTAAACATGTGATGATGATGATGATGATGATGATGATGATGATGATGATGATGATGATGATGATGATGATGATGATAAACTAGACTTCTTTAAATTAAAATGAAAAAAAAAAAAAACCTAAGCACTTATAGTCATTAAACATTCCAGTGCAAACAAACCCTGTTTTGTTTTCTGTAAATCCACCATTTGAAAACACTGTGAGCACAGACCTTTCACCGTGTCTCATTTTAAAAGGCTGATATAAAATGAGTCCACACTACCCACCAGTGTCTCCATGTCACTTACCAGCATCTTCCTCTCATCCGCCTCTTCACTAATAATGCGTCTGGACAGAAAATATGTTTGTGAGTGAGTCAGAGTAGAGCCTACGCCAAAAAACAGCCTGGTTCTCCCTGAGCCAACACGACAGATGCCACTTTAGAGAAAAACGAGTGAATGATCAACTATGTGTGCTTTGATACTGTGACTGAGTCTGAAGTTAGAAAGACATCGTTAAAAAACTCCATCCTGCTGTGTGTTTTAGGTACAATTTCAGGGCATTTATTTATTCATGGAGTTTTATACAGCACATATTTCGTTTCATGAATCTAGAAAGCATCAAGTGGGAGAAAACTTGCTAAATAATAAATGACAAAAATAATGGAGTTTTGGGGAAATCTAAATTATTAGCATAATCATTTATTTGGCTGTAAGTGTTTCATCTTGACACTAGATGGAGCCAAATGCATTAATTTAATGTAGAAGTGTTTCAGGTCTTTATAAAGGAAATACTTTAAATAGAAAAGGCAATAAAAAAAAAAAAAAATAAATAATAATAATAAAATAATAATAATAATAATAATAACGGTGTGCAGATTTTAGAGTGTATTTTGAAATAATTTACGATGTCACCACTTATTTGTCACATCATGCGTAGACTATGGTATATTTTATGTAAAAATAAAAAATAAAAAAATAGCAAGAAATCAACTCACATAAAATAGAGTGCAAGTGTATGAGTGGTATATTCTGATACAATCAAATACTTTTATTTCTTGAGGAAATTCACTGACTCAACTTAAGTAAAATGAAAGGGGCAAGGTACAATAAACTCCGCCCCTGGTATTTATTTTAGTTTATTTTGGCATCGATACAGCTCATACCATCATGTCTATGTCTGTGCACTGGGGGAAAAAATCTAAATTTTTACCAAGTTACTCATTTCTACTCAAAATACCTAATCACACTTAAACTAAGGAGTGAGATATCAAACTTATTTTTAGACCAAAAATCTGGAAAACCTTATTTTAATAAATAGTTTTTGCTTAAATTACGCAAACAAAATAACTAATGAAACAAGTGAAAATGATCTTGGTTAGATTTCTTGAAATAAATTTGCAACTCACTGAAAAGTTAGACCTTATATGATTATGTCTTATGAGATATCTGGACTAGGAATGAATAAATTACACTTGTTAAGGTTTACAGTTTTGTAGTGTGCTGATGTCAGCATATCAGTTGGTGTTATATATGTACCATGTTTGAAATAAATTTAAACAAGATTATTGTTTTATAGATATGTGAAATGTCATCCACTATCAGTAAATAGGAGACAAAAATATATACCTTTTTAAATTCAGACATTTTTTTTTACCTATTTTTCCTAAAATGTAATCACATCTGTTCTGAGTCACTGGTATTCTATAAACCTAATTTGGGGTGAATTCAGCCAATAGTTTTGCTTCTACAGTGTTATGACTCAAATAAACAACCAAACCAAAAACAATACCCCTTTGTGGAGCAGGGTAATAAATACATTTATATGGAAAACAAGTAATCGGCAGAGGTGTAAAAGTACTCACATTCTTTACTTAAGTAGAAGTACAGCTACTTGTGTGAAAAAATATTCTGGTAAAAGTAGAAGTACTAATTCAAATCATTTCCTGAAGAAAAAGTAAGTAAGTAAATAAATAAATAAATAAAAATAAAAAAGTACAACTTCTCAATTGTAATAAAGTAAAACGTAAAACTGCATTTTTGTTTGCCATAGATAAAATAATGCTTATTTAACCAGGAAAAATCTCAAAAGTTTCCAAAATATCCAAAAATAAAGCCTTTAAAAGTGAGTTACTGTTTAGATAATGCATTTGATTTGGTCAGGGTACTCAGTTTTATGACTATGGGAAGGAAATAAAAAAAAGGTAAGAAAGAAAAGAAAAAAGTCCCAATTTAGATAAAATCATCATTGTGTATTTTTTTGGTAAATGCATATTTTTGAGATAAAAAGTTAAAATTGTGAGATTAAAAAGTCAAAATTATGAGATAAAATTGAGATGAAAAGTCATAATTATAATATATAAAGTCACAATTTCTCTCCTCCTCTGATTTTCTCTCTGGAGACACTTATTTATATACTATTACATCTGTTTAGTTTGCAATAGTAGAATATAAAGGAGTATAAAGTACAGATATTTATGAACAAATGTTGGGGAGTAAAAATAAAAGTTACCAGAAAAATAAATACTCCTGTAAAATACACCTACAAAAAACCTACTTAATTACAGTGAGGTATTTGCAGAATACTCAGTCTAACTACTGTATTAGTTGCACTTCAGGAGAGCGTTTGAGTAAAAATGCTGCTGTTTCCTCATCTCTCCATGCATGAATGGCCTGTAGCACACAGCAGAGTCATCCTAATTATTTCCTGGAGTGTGGTGACCTCATGTGGTTGCCAATACACCTCAACCAATCTCCAACCAGAGTGCAAATCAAATGAACCAGAACCAACAGTAACCAACTGTGTGAGCGTGGAGAAGCATGTGACAATGTGAATCAAGTGTGACTGAGGCTTTTCCACGAACACATGCTGTTGTTTTTATGGCTTAACGGTCTGAAAAACAAGTTTATTATTAATATTAATAATAATAATAATGATGATGATAATGATAATGATAATAATAATAATAATAATAATAATAATAATAATAATAATAATAATAATAATAATAATAATAATAATAATAATAATAATAATAATAATAATAATAATAATAATAATAATAATAATAATAATAATAATAATAATAATAATGATGCACACAAACATTAATATTTGAGCTCAATGGAAAATAAGATGACTAATAAAATGAATTGTACCTTTGTTACATTAAAGTTCCCAGAATCCATCACTTCACAAAACCATCATTGTTCATAGAATTCAGTTATTATTATGACTGAGTGACAGGACTCCTTGGGTGTATAGATCTGCAAAAACAAAACTGCAAATCATGACAGATGTTCCAAAAGTTGTGAATCTTATATAAAGTTATTTACTATATCTTTTATGCATTGAACGTCTATCACAGTGACAGTTCTTTTCTTTCAGTGGTATTTGTATTTTCTCATCAAGTAGCAGGTTATTAGTCTTTTGAGATAAAAGTATCAGGAGGAAATAAACTAAGTCATGTAGGCGTGAAAAGAAAACTTTCCATGAATGCACTGACATCTCAGGATATAATGCAAATAAAGATGGAGAAAATGTAGTTGTTTTTTTTTCATTATGGTGAGTAGAATATTATTTTGACAGGAGGCCAGTATATGTATTTACTTTGTTAACCCATACAGACCTAGTATTACTTTTTCTTGGGTGATTTATCAGCATTTATGGTAATATTATCCTCTTTATTTATTTATTTTTTTCAGTGTAAATCATGTATTTTCCCATATTTAATTTACTCATCATGTAGATCTTCATTAAAGCTCAGAATAAATTCAAAGGATCTTTCGAACAAATGAGGAAAAAGTGACTTTTTCTTGAAAAAAAATGTAATTATAATTCATCAAAGTATCAAAGCTATGGGTTTAATTGCTGCATCAATGGTGTAGAAGATACCATTATGGAGCCTCTGAATGTACAGAAAGTCATGTTAATTATATGCATACCTGCACTGTTCCTTTTTAATACTCTTGTAGAATTGTACAATTTTAGGATTTAATTTTTTATCTGTATTTATATAAGCACCCCTTCTTACTCTTTTTTTTTTTTTTTTTTTTTTTTTAATTTCTAATTGTTTACCTGCCTGACTGGAAGAAGCGTACAAGAATTCAAATGTGCCTGTGCTGTAGTGTACTTGTGCAAATGGCAATAAAAGTCTATTCTATTCTATTCTATTGACCATTAAAAGATGACAAACTGTACTTTACACTAATTACTTACATGTATTGATAGGATTAATGGGCCAACAGGTTTAGATTTTTAGATTTTAAGACAATGATGGGTGTTTTTGGTGGGTTTTTTTTTAGAATATTGGAGGGGGGGGGGGGGGGGGGGGGGGAGTATTGTTCATCCTCATGAACTGCCTGATATTACAGTGTTTGAGTTTAACCCACTCAGGAGGATTATTTACTGCTGCAGTGTTTGACCATGCTCCGGCTTTAGTTGAAAATCATCGCTTTTAATAGCCAGTGTCATCCCTTTCTGTTGAGATACGATCCATAAAAGCAATATGCTAAGCGTACCCAATATCAACCAGTGTCATGTTAGAAATGAAAAAGGACAATTTATATTACCTCTTATTAACCTCTCTGGCTTGTCTCTGTAAATTCACGTTGTCGGCCCAGTAGACAGAGGACGAGACGGTGCCTGCCGAGAAATAGAGGTGACTTGTACTTATCCACCTGAGGGTCTTTGTCTGGTCTGTCTTGCCTTGATTCATCCTGATTAACTACTTGTATTTATTACTTTACTTTAGGGAAAAACACACCTCACAGCATGATGAACTGAGAGTAACTGCTGCTTGTGTAAAATCAGTAACCTTTGCATGTGTCACTTCCTGTACTACCCCCCCCCCCCCAACCCCCCTCCCTATGATAATCAACCCCAGGGACTCCCATGTTGTGAACGGTTTGGAAATGAACTCTACTCAAGCATCCATCTGCTTAGCACAGGTTCATTACCAGATGCACTCACTTTCACATCATCTGCCCACTGGGTATCGTCATGACTACGGGATGATGCAGAGTGATGCGTACAGTGGCAGCAGATGGGAGGTGGAAGTTGTTAACGTGTGTATATCCCTAACCCAACCAAACACCCTCCCCACACACACACACAGTCTCCCTCTGGACACCCAAGTCATCTGTCTCTTTGTCGTGACCTCCACCATCCACTTAGTAGAGCGAGGACACCTTGAGGCATAAAGTCATGGCTTCATTAGCTGAGAAGATCTCACCCATTAAAAGCCACTCTTAAGCATGTTTTAAGGGCTTCTGTTGGCTTCAGAGCATTAATACACTTTCAAAAGGAGATGGGAGAACATTTATAATGCCCTCTCCTGGCTTATACAACATTCAGTTTGATTTTATATTGATTTTTTTTTTTGTCCTTTTATTAAATAAACGTGGAATTAGCCTAAGAACAAAAGCCACTTTCATCTCTTAAATACAGTGTGCACAGACTTGAAAACCTTAATAGTAAAGCCACACATAATTGAAGACCAATTTTGCATATTTCAGCTGCTCTTTGAATAAAAACAGCAAAGTATGTTCTAATAAACCACTTTACATCTAAATCACAGTTGCTTTGCCATTTTTTTCTTGTCTTTTTATCTCATCGTGTGGATGCATTTGAACTCATTTGAAATGATAATGAAATGACATTCCATTCTAATAAAATGCACCCATCTGGAAAGTGACTGTAAAAAAAAAAAAAAGAAAAAAAAAAAAAGAAAAATCAGAATCATCCCTTAAGACAGCTTGCTCTGATGCCAAGAAAATGGTGAGAAAAAGAGACAGTTGTGCAAGCGGTGAATAAAAGGGTATGTAAAGACTTGTTAGCCCTGAATCATTCTCTGGAATAGATTTAATACCCAATGTCATTAGGATGTCTGTTATTGTATTGTGCAACAGTATGATCAGTAAATAAGATGTAATAAATACTTTATTCGACAAAAGTCACAAATTCCTACATTTTAAAGTACATTTGTTTCAGATTTTCAGAATTGCTCATAAGCATTGTAACATAACATTTAGACATTTAACCAATTAATGAGTTGTTTTTTTCATGCATGTAAGCATCAAATTCACAAGTGATTAGAGCAGGGGTCTCCAACCTGTTCCACAAAGGGCCGGTGTGGCTGCAGGTTTTTGTTCCAACCAAACAGCAACACATCAGATGTCAATCAATTAATCAACTGATCTCAGTCTTCAGAGAGTTAATTGGTCAAAGTGTGAACTCTTGGTTGGTTGGAACAAAAACCTGCAGCCACACCGGCCCTTTGTGGAACAGGTTGGAGACCCCTGGATTAGAGTCATGCATGACTGTGACCACACTTGCCATTTTCTTTTAGTCTGAGTGAGTGAAGCTTTCTTAAAGTAATTTTGAATCTGGTATTTGGTGTTTGAGAAAACAGGTTAGAAAAAGGTTGCGCTGGAAAAAAGTTATGAGTAGCAATATGGTTCATTAATTAACTTTTAGTTATGTGTCATCCTCTAAGCACTGGTATTTTCAGAACAAAACGAGCATTTGGATAAATCTCTGAAATCATTACTGACATTTCCTTTATAAAGCACCAGTTGTAAAAACAACAAGAAAAATCCATTTTAAATGAGACTTCACAATGATCAGATCCTGAGATATGCTGGTTTGTATTTCAGGTGACTTTGCTTGATTTATTGGCAAATGCCATGAATGTAATTTGCACAGAGGTAGTGAACAACAGAAGTAAACACTTATCTTAAGTTATTGCACTTTTAGGGATGATTTACACTTACACAGACAAAATTAAGTGTTCTTCCAAGTTAAAGTTTAATTTGATGTGCATTATCAGTCGTCTCCTTTTAAAGGGGCAACAGGGTTAAAAAGTGGCCTCTCTCTGCGCAGCTGTAGTTTTCCATAGCTCATCTCAAAGTCCTTCTTAGTGCCATTAAGGACATCCAAACTGCCTGTCCTTACATCATAACCATGTGTCCTCAATCTTTGGATGCGATAATTCACTATCTGCGTGGTAAGCTCCAAAACATTTGGAGTCTCTGTGATTTGCGACATGTTGATTCCAGCATCAAGCAGGCCCTTAAAGCGATCGGCCAGAATGTCTTCGGGGTAGTAAAGCAGCGCTGGGCATCTGAGGATGATGTTCCGAACTTCTGCTTCAGTGCAGCCTAAGGTGTTCTGAGAATAAGCCAGAGTTTGGCTCATGCTGTCCGGGTTCAGCTCGGTGACAAAGCCTCTGAGTTTGGAGAGGAGGTGGAGCAGCTCTGCGGTGCTGAAGCCCTTGTCCCTCAGGAAGAACAGGTTTTGCCTCAACACCTCAGGAGGTTTGAGGAGAACAAACGGATTCTGGACTCATGAACTCATTTGAAATGATAATGAAATCACATTCCATTCTAATAAAATGCACCCATCTGGAAAGTGACTGTAAAAAAAAAGAAAAAGAAAAAAAAAAAAAGAAAAATCAGAATCATCCCTTAAGACAGCTTGCTCTGATGCCAAGAAAATGGTGAGAAAAAGAGACAGTTGTGCAAACAGTGAATAAAAGGGTATGTAAAGACTTGTTAGCCCTGAATCATTCTCTGGAATAGATTTAATACCCAATGTCATTAGGATGTCTGTTATTGTATTGTGCAACAGTATGATCAGTAAATAAGATGTAATAAATACTTTATTCGACAAAAGTCACAAATTCCTACATTTTAAAGTACATTTGTTTCAGATTTTCAGAATTGCTCATAAGCATTGTAACATAACATTTAGACATTTAACCAATTAATGAGTTGTTTTTTTCATGCATGTAAGCATCAAATTCACAAGTGATTAGAGCAGGGGTCTCCAACCTGTTCCACAAAGGGCCGGTGTGGCTGCAGGTTTTTGTTCCAACCAAACAGCAACACATCAGATGTCAATCAATTAATCAACTGATCTCAGTCTTCAGAGAGTTAATTGGTCAAAGTGTGAACTCTTGGTTGGTTGGAACAAAAACCTGCAGCCACACCGGCCCTTTGTGGAACAGGTTGGAGACCCCTGGATTAGAGTCATGCATGACTGTGACCACACTTGCCATTTTCTTTTAGTCTGAGTGAGTGAAGCTTTCTTAAAGTAATTTTGAATCTGGTATTTGGTGTTTGAGAAAACAGGTTAGAAAAAGGTTGCGCTGGAAAAAAGTTATGAGTAGCAATATGGTTCATTAATTAACTTTTAGTTATGTGTCATCCTCTAAGCACTGGTATTTTCAGAACAAAACGAGCATTTGGATAAATCTCTGAAATCATTACTGACATTTCCTTTATAAAGCACCAGTTGTAAAAACAACAAGAAAAATCCATTTTAAATGAGACTTCACAATGATCAGATCCTGAGATATGCTGGTTTGTATTTCAGGTGACTTTGCTTGATTTATTGGCAAATGCCATGAATGTAATTTGCACAGAGGTAGTGAACAACAGAAGTAAACACTTATCTTAAGTTATTGCACTTTTAGGGATGATTTACACTTACACAGACAAAATTAAGTGTTCTTCCAAGTTAAAGTTTAATTTGATGTGCATTATCAGTCGTCTCCTTTTAAAGGGGCAACAGGGTTAAAAAGTGGCCTCTCTCTGCGCAGCTGTAGTTTTCCATAGCTCATCTCAAAGTCCTTCTTAGTGCCATTAAGGACATCCAAACTGCCTGTCCTTACATCATAACCATGTGTCCTCAATCTTTGGATGCGATAATTCACTATCTGCGTGGTAAGCTCCAAAACATTTGGAGTCTCTGTGATTTGCGACATGTTGATTCCAGCATCAAGCAGGCCCTTAAAGCGATCGGCCAGAATGTCTTCGGGGTAGTAAAGCAGCGCTGGGCATCTGAGGATGATGTTCCGAACTTCTGCTTCAGTGCAGCCTAAGGTGTTCTGAGAATAAGCCAGAGTTTGGCTCATGCTGTCCGGGTTCAGCTCGGTGACAAAGCCTCTGAGTTTGGAGAGGAGGTGGAGCAGCTCTGCGGTGCTGAAGCCCTTGTCCCTCAGGAAGAACAGGTTTTGCCTCAACACCTCAGGAGGTTTGAGGAGAACAAACGGATTCTGGACTCATGAACTCATTTGAAATGATAATGAAATCACATTCCATTCTAATAAAATGCACCCATCTGGAAAGTGACTGTAAAAAAAAAGAAAAAGAAAAAAAAAAAAAGAAAAATCAGAATCATCCCTTAAGACAGCTTGCTCTGATGCCAAGAAAATGGTGAGAAAAAGAGACAGTTGTGCAAACAGTGAATAAAAGGGTATGTAAAGACTTGTTAGCCCTGAATCATTCTCTGGAATAGATTTAATACCCAATGTCATTAGGATGTCTGTTATTGTATTGTGCAACAGTATGATCAGTAAATAAGATGTAATAAATACTTTATTCGACAAAAGTCACAAATTCCTACATTTTAAAGTACATTTGTTTCAGATTTTCAGAATTGCTCATAAGCATTGTAACATAACATTTAGACATTTAACCAATTAATGAGTTGTTTTTTTCATGCATGTAAGCATCAAATTCACAAGTGATTAGAGCAGGGGTCTCCAACCTGTTCCACAAAGGGCCGGTGTGGCTGCAGGTTTTTGTTCCAACCAAACAGCAACACATCAGATGTCAATCAATTAATCAACTGATCTCAGTCTTCAGAGAGTTAATTGGTCAAAGTGTGAACTCTTGGTTGGTTGGAACAAAAACCTGCAGCCACACCGGCCCTTTGTGGAACAGGTTGGAGACCCCTGGATTAGAGTCATGCATGACTGTGACCACACTTGCCATTTTCTTTTAGTCTGAGTGAGTGAAGCTTTCTTAAAGTAATTTTGAATCTGGTATTTGGTGTTTGAGAAAACAGGTTAGAAAAAGGTTGCGCTGGAAAAAAGTTATGAGTAGCAATATGGTTCATTAATTAACTTTTAGTTATGTGTCATCCTCTAAGCACTGGTATTTTCAGAACAAAACGAGCATTTGGATAAATCTCTGAAATCATTACTGACATTTCCTTTATAAAGCACCAGTTGTAAAAACAACAAGAAAAATCCATTTTAAATGAGACTTCACAATGATCAGATCCTGAGATATGCTGGTTTGTATTTCAGGTGACTTTGCTTGATTTATTGGCAAATGCCATGAATGTAATTTGCACAGAGGTAGTGAACAACAGAAGTAAACACTTATCTTAAGTTATTGCACTTTTAGGGATGATTTACACTTACACAGACAAAATTAAGTGTTCTTCCAAGTTAAAGTTTAATTTGATGTGCATTATCAGTCGTCTCCTTTTAAAGGGGCAACAGGGTTAAAAAGTGGCCTCTCTCTGCGCAGCTGTAGTTTTCCATAGCTCATCTCAAAGTCCTTCTTAGTGCCATTAAGGACATCCAAACTGCCTGTCCTTACATCATAACCATGTGTCCTCAATCTTTGGATGCGATAATTCACTATCTGCGTGGTAAGCTCCAAAACATTTGGAGTCTCTATGATTTGCGACATGTTGATTCCAGCATCAAGCAGGCCCTTAAAGCGATCGGCCAGAATGTCTTCGGGGTAGTAAAGCAGCGCTGGGCATCTGAGGATGATGTTCCGAACTTCTGCTTCATTGCAGCCTAAGGTGTTCTGAGAATAAGCCAGAGTTTGGCTCATGCTGTCCGGGTTCAGCTCGGTGACAAAGCCTCTGAGTTTGGAGAGGAGGTGGAGCAGCTCTGCGGTGCTGAAGCCCTTGTCCCTCAGGAAGAACAGGTTTTGCCTCAACACCTCAGGAGGTTTGAGGAGAACAAACGGATTCTGGCTCAGCAGCTTCTGAAGCCAGATCTTCATGTTGGCCTCCTCTCCACCAAGCTCCTGATAGGCCTGTTGGAGGGTGCATACCATGTCCTGGTTCTGTTCTACTGGTCTGCTGAAACTCTGGGGGGCACTTGCCATGAGTTTGGTGATGATTCGTTTGTTGAGATTTAGGCTCAGGAAGTAAGTGATGTTGTTTCGCTGGTTGTCATGGTGAAGGGAAGATGTGAAGAACGAAGAAGGGAATTTTTCAATTATATTAACCAACTCCTTTTGGTTTGGGCACACTGACATCCACAGATCCCTCTGAGCTGCTACCTGTTCTGGACTACAGAGGACTGCCTCCGGGTGTGTGACCAGTATACGGGCGATGATGGAGCCTGAGGCCCCCATGTCTGTCAACAGGTGAGCCACCTCCTTAACGTAGGCTGGACTCTGATGCAACACCCAGCCCTTCAGTTTTCTAACCTTTTGGATATCCACAGACAGATGATAGAGAGCCTCCACAGTCTGCTGGTTCTCTGCTGAGGTTAGTGTGGCATAAGGTCTCGGGTTTAAAGGAAGAGCTGTGACACGTAGGCATCTGAAGCATAAGGAAGTGGTGATCAAACGCAACATTGATGCCAATTCCTAAGGCTGAATGCCTATGGAAAAAAAAAGAGACTGTGGTGGGTAACAGTGAAGACCTTATAAAGCGTAACTCATAGATAAATACAACCATCAACATATACAAAAAAAGAGATGAGAAAAGACATTTAGTAAACAATAATATGAAGTGCAGATATGGAATATTGTTGAAAAATTAAATGAAGCACAATATCAAATCACATGTGCTGCAAAAGGATGAAATGTGCCATATTATAATATATACATCAGTATGGTACTACAGAGATGGTCCAGCTTCCAAACATAGCAGTATACGCATGATTTGGCACAGACCAAATCAAGTCTATAAAAACATCTTAGATTTTAGGATGTGAAAATGAACAGAAACAATGACTCACTAACATACAATATATGGAGAGCTTAACCAAAGTCTCTCTAATTCATTAATATAATTAAACTCTTCTTGCAGCTATTGATATCATTATGCCAGTCACAGTTGTGCTAATTGTTATGATTTGCATTTCATCAGTTATTTCGTCTGCACTAAACAATTCTCTAACATCTGGAGATGACAAGGCAACATAACACGAACAATGATCTTATACGTTGTGACTCATTATACATTTATCAAAGTAATAGGATATGGATATGCTTGGCCTAATAATATTACATTCAATTTTAATTGTAATAATTCCCATGAGCAACTGTTTATGTTGAGAGATTAAGTAATTTAAAGATTTTTTTCATTTAATCTCCTTGCTTTATTTCTCATTAGAACAACTAATGGGCTGCTACCATATGTTTCATTGGGTAACATTTAAAAGCTTTTGATAAACGTTTCATATATGAACCTACTGTATGTATATGGACATTAAAAAGAATGCGATACAGTTGTATTGAGGTCTGTCGTTGTCAGAGCCTCTCAACACGACTTCAAAATAAAAGTCTTTTTATATTTGTGATTTGATGTGGACCTATGTTAGCTAATTAGCATGCCAGCTAAACACTACGTATCAAAACATGAGTCTCTTTACGTATCTGACGTCGTGGGTCATCTCTAGTTTTAACCACAATATTTTGCTTCATGAATTTGACTTATAGTTTAGTTGGAGATGGTCAAAAGTGTATAATTCGGAGCGACACAATAATATTCCAATAAAACGAGTTACCTTTAGCAGCGGTCAGAGGAAGTGACGTTTTATTATGAAACTGTTCTTCTTCTGATGTTTATTATGGGTAGCATTGTGTTTTCCACAGCGCCACTCACAGGCAGAAATGGTTACTACACACCTGCGCTGTACACAATACAGGATAACCCAGAAGTAGCCTTGATTTTTCTATGAACAAAAAAAGTAATGTTTCATGCTAATTGTACAAAAGTGAACATGAAATTCTATGTCAATTTATTTGATGTCTCTGCTCCTACATCTTCTCAGTTTTCTCCACATCTCTGCTCTTTTATTGCAGCCCATATGTCCAGTAATTAAATAATTTTCGGCAAAAATCTGTATCTCAAACAGCAGTTGGTGTGCCTCCAAACCCTGCAGCATACGGGGCCCTGATGAGTGTAATCAGCACAAGGCTGAATTGGAGTGAACACACGGAGAGTTTTTTCGCAGTTGGTGCTTAATCATGATGCTTGATCACCGGCTCTGCAAGCTGTTCCCTCAGCATCACGGAAGCTGCTGCTGCAGAGTATGAGGCTGAGCTCATTATAGTTTATATACTAGTAAACACATGATATGCCTCAGAGGAAAACAGGTGCTTCTTTCTTTTTTTAATGCACAATATTTTGACAGGAGCTGGTCATCAGAGTGCACTGTTCTGACTATATTCAAGCAAAAACAAAGAATGAATATAAAGTCAACACTACCCATTTAATAGTTTTGTATAACTCCATGTATATGAAATCTATATTTTCTTTACTTGTTGGATTTCTTTGAGCTCATCAACTCAGATTTGATTGTCAAAATTCTTAAGTAAGTCTGGTGGTCCAAAACACATCAGCCAAAATTATGCATTTGAAATCTTTACATTTCAAATATATGGTGGGAATACTAATGCCTTTCTGGAGCCCAGTCTTGTTTGGATCCATATTGTGAATTCATATTAATACAAATGCCAACTATGTAAAGGGCTGACAGCTTAATCCACAGTAATATATCCTACTTTATAAAATCATTACTCGTAGCTCCTATATGAGTCACACATCTCTAAAAATCAACTTTATCTGGGATAAGAAACACAGCCCTGCTTTGCGATGATGCAATTACTAGCTAATCCAAGAGGGTTTTTTAAAGAATCTATTTAACTTAAGGAGGAAAATGTCCTCCACGAATATAGGGGACACTTAATCTTTTAGTTCATCACAAACATTCAAAATCAACACATTTGGAGATGCTTACTCTGTTATATTTCAAAGCTAAAGCTGGCTTGGTTTTATGGGAAATTACTTTCTTTGCAATGGAATCAGGGCTTTAAAACAACATGCGGGTGCACAAAGTAAACACTGTTACTCACACCTTAGTAATCTATGGTATTTGTCAACCTGTTATTATTTACTGTCAAAGTTCGGTAATCAGTATCTATTCTGCAATCCAGCAGTGCCGTTCATATTTTCACAGGGATGCGGAAACAAAAAAAAAGACATTTTTAAATAAATACGGCTCCAATGAAGGGAACAATGTTGAACTGAGATCTTGAGCAAGATTGAATGACAGAGCCAAAAAGAGAAGAGTCACACCTGGTAATATCCACAAATAATGGATATACTGAAAATTGTAAACTCAGTCATCTGGCACAGGTTTTGCATCCAATATGATCTGCATCCACATGCTGAGGACAGTGAGGCTATGAGTCATTGTGTAGCTAGTGTAGGTTGTCTATCCTGCCTGGGCCTGAAACAGAGACATACTGTTGAAGAGCTGTTGGGGATACAGGCAAATACAAAATAGCAAATGGAAGTAAATTTAATCAGAGTTATAGAAACTCATAGAATTATAGTATCATCGGACAAGACAAATGAGGTAAAAATTTAAGCTAAGGAGATGACAGGAAAACAACTTTAATGTGTGACTCTATGCTGTCAATCATTCTTTCACTTTCATCCTGTCTTTGCCTGTCCTGGTCATTCTTATCTAAAAAACAAAAAAACATGTACTTTCCCAAAACAATGGTACCTATTACCATGTCCACATTCAGTGCAAGCATTGAAAGTCCGGGGTTTTCCCAAACAATGAATGTATCTCGGTCAACAAAATGCTAGAACAACCTTCAGGCACAGATAAGAATGAGAACGAATAGAGAACCTGCTGTTTCAGGGACAAATTAATAATTACAAAATTCCATTTGTGCCTGACTGACAATAATCAAACTGACAAATGCTTCAAATTCTACACAGCAGGGTTTTTCTTCTGTAGTTTCCGTGTTGTGCAATTTCAAAGCAAGTCTTTAACCTTGAATGTAAAACCAGTAAAAGCACTATTGATTTTTAGAAAAGCAAAATGATCCTGAGCTATTTAATGACTGGATTGAACTGCTGCTTTTATTGATATAGTGATGGAAAGGCTCAAAGCAACATGACAAGTAACACCACAGTTATAAGCTTATAAACTCTTCATTAATAGACCAAAGTCAATATTTAATTTGGGATGACATACAAACTTATCGGAGCAAGACTCAGCCAAACAAAATATTCCATCAAGTGTTTAATCTGCCTCATATATATTCTTCACTTTGATTAGAAAAGTAGACCAAGTATAGACTCAGCACTATTGAAGAATGTAGTATAATAATATAACATGCACACAATATAAATCATAAAACATTTGCACTGACACTGCTGGCCTCTATTAAAAACAAACATTCCTATCCCTGCATAGTTTTTAAGCACTTTGTGTCTGATAAAATGCATAATCCTCATTTTATGTGACTACTGTCATTGTCTAACACAAATAAAAGCAAATGCTAAGCAACAGAAACACACTGTTGCTGATACTATAAGATAATAATCAGATTTGTTTCTCCTTCAAAGAGTGTGATGGTACATAAAACCTGCACTGCATGCATTTGGAAATCTGCAACCATGCTTGCATGCACGCAATTCTTTAACGCACACAAAAAACATGTTCATAAATATACACACCCTAACTGTCCTGGTTAAAGTAACCACACCTGTATTAGAGTGAAACTAATCTGAAAGACTGTTAATGCCTAACCAGGAGGATAAAGTTAAAGACTCTTTCTTTCACTTTTGTCACTCATAGATGAACTTGATACGTAGGTGTGTCATTCACTGGATTTGTAGGCGTGTGTCTGACAGTCTGAGGCTGAGAGTATTTGTATCACCAAGAATGTAAAACAGGAAGAAACTAAGATATTAGCTGGAGGCGGAACAAACAGGAAAAAGTGGATACCTTTATACATTTAGTCTCATTATGACACGATCGGGGAAAGACACCATGACCTTTTTCAGGTTTCTGCAGTTTCTGCTTTTCCTCCTATTCCACCAGGTCTACAGCGAGGAACCAGAGCCTGTATTCAGACCAGAGGGCAGCATTATTGAGATGGGTTATTGTTTTGGAGTGGATTATATTGTTGTTTACAGAGATGCTCCACAAGGACCCCAACTCCTTGGCAACTCTTCAGCCGAAAGTCCACCCGTCACACCTCCTGCAGACCTCCATGGTCGCATCCAGATCACGATGAATCACGAGCTGCTGGGTCTTCAGATCAGGGACCTCACACATTTGGACTCTGGGATTTATACGGGGGAATGTTGGAAGGAACAGAAGGTTATTAACCAGCACATGCATCAGCTCATAGTGTGCAAGGAGGAGATTGAATCCAAGGAAATTATTGTGAGACAAGAGGATGAAGGAGCAGAGGTATTGTGTAACAGCTCTTCCATTGGTGTGGAGGGAACCTATGTTCATTGGTACTATGAAACTTATCCACATTATCGACCTACACTCTTTCTGGACAGCAGTGTGTCACTCAAACCTCTTTTGGAAGACTTGCAAAGTGCCGTAGAGGTTAGAGATAATGGGAGACTGCTTTTATTAAACCATAGTATGTTAAATAATCACCAGCAGGTTTATTGCCTTGTGATCAAAGGTGGAAAGTGTCTCAGCTTTCAAAACATGTACCTGCCAGACACTAGTGACAGTAAGGATGTTTTTGTTACACGTGGAGAGAGATTGGTACTACCCTGCACCTCCAGCAGTAAATCCCTGGAGTGGGAGACACCGCTGGGAATGATCAACAGCAGCAGTGTGCAGGGCAACGACATGTTTATCTCATCTGACATAAACACAGATTACTCACTGGTCATTTCTGATGTCAATGATGACTACCAAGGGGAATACTCATGCTTTTCCCTTTCAGATGTAATTCAGTACTCAGTCATTATTTGCCCCAAAAAGGACCCCCAATATAAATTTGGTTATGAAGCTGGGAAAGTCTCACTGGAATGTGATGTTGGCTCAGAGGAATTGGTACAGTGGTATCGCAAAGGAACCTTGGGCACATATGAGTTAATCTATGATTCAAATGATCAAAGTGTAGCCATCCCAGAGGATCTCAGGGGGAGATTGATGCTGTCCCAGAATGGCACCAGGCTGACAATTTCTGACCTGGACATGAAAGATATAAGGGCGTACTACTGTGTGGTACTGAGAGAAATTACACTCTCTGAGACTGATGATGAAGACTATGAATATGATGATGAAGAAAGTGAAGATGATGAAAACAATGATGGGGCGTATTGGGAGGATGATCAGAGGTGCGTCTTTAAGCAGGAAACTATTTTGCATTTGACAAACAATACAAAACCTGAACCTGAACCTGAACCTGAAACTAGTCCCACAGCTTGCCCAAATGTTACTAGGTATGGAAGACGGGTGCCTCTACATGTGACCCCTGAACCTGATCCCACAACTGGCCCAGATAGTGACGCTACTGGGTATGCTCTGGGGATAGGACTGGGTCTGCTGTGTTTGGTGGCAGTGATTGCTGCAGTGATTGCAATAAGGAGGTGCAGAAAAACTCCAGCACAGCAGAGTCAAACAGATGCTCAGTCTGGAGTGAATACAAGCAATGACATTACAATGAATGTGGAGACTGACAGTTTAGCTCAGAATGATGAATTTAATGCTTAACATCTTTTGTGAAGTGTCTTAAGGGGATATTATATCACACTGACATTAAATGCAGTAAAATCTATCCATGACTTAACATATCCATGTGCTTTTTTGGCAGGAGACAATTGTTAACGCTCATATTTATACTTTAATTCTCAAACCCTTCTCTGTTGTTAAAATGATTGTGTTTTACTGTATATACAGGTTTGCAATTCACTGTTTTCCATTAGCAAAGAACTGATAACATTGTCATCAATTTTCTGTACTGCTGCCCAAATGTTTGAGGTGTTTCAAGACACAAGCCAAACAGTCAGAGTCTGTGATATGTAAAAGTACATCACATTAGATGACAAAAACCAGTCAGGCTACTCACCTGTCAACAGATTGTTTCAAATGTTGACATAGAGAGCAACTGTCAAAAAGTACCTGAAGCTCTCATGTCAAAAGAAAAACAAAGCTATTTCACTGTCACGCTTTTATTGTGCTGTAAAATAGTTTTAGTTACAGTTAAGCAGCAACTCAGATAACAATATGCTTGATTTTAGAGCTGCAGGTGGTGGATTTGGAATTGGAACAAAATCCAACACCTCTGCTTTTTGGTGCTGAAAAAAAAAAGTTCTTGAGATGCTAAATTTTTACTTTATTGTGAGATTATATCAGTTCGGGTTTGTATATAAATGCAAAGTTTGCACCCAGCGTTACGGCTATGGTTATAACATAAAAAGTAAAAAGCTCTTGTCACAGTATAACAAATATATGAAAAAAAAAAAACGGTAATTGGAACCTGCTGGGTTGTTTGCCTGTAGCCTTTGAAGACACATATCAATTTTATGAATTAATTGGTCTGTGTCTCTTGCTGCAGCGAGCTGTAATTTTCACTCCCCTGAGATAAATAATTATCTGTAGTGGCTGTGTATAGATTTATTCTCTGAACATCTTGCTGGAAGCACATGACACTTACTAAGACTTAAAGCATTTGAAAATGGCTACGAGCTGCAAAACAGACAAATTAAGTGTCAAGAGAGTCTTAAACCAAACACCTACGGATCACAAAACAGATCCATTCACATCAGTTTGGTCATTGCATTGTTAAATCAATTTTGAGCTCTTCTGCATCATGTTTATACACTGACAATAAGACAAAAGAGAGGCCATAAGTTAAAGCACAATCAG
The DNA here is from genome assembly GCA_020466265.1 of Siphamia tubifer. Classification (NCBI taxonomy): domain Eukaryota; kingdom Metazoa; phylum Chordata; class Actinopteri; order Kurtiformes; family Apogonidae; genus Siphamia; species Siphamia tubifer. The sequence goes on from CM035788.1 coordinate 10,919,340, forward strand.
AGCTGTTCAGTGAATCAGTATTACTTTTGAAACATTAGCTTCAACGATGAATTCATATAAATTAAATACATTTGAGGTGCACAAGAAAAAAACAAAAAGACAGATTTCAAAAAAATAAATGCTGTATCCTTGTCTGGCTGCAGTGGTATCCTGCTGACAATGTCAATTTGTTGAATTAAATTTTATGAAGATGACTCTCTGGGCTTTGTTGAATTATTGTGTTGTTTTTTTTTTTTTTGTGAGCACCGAAGAAGCAATATGTGCAACATGCAATGCTTTTCAAAGATACTGCCTTGCATTACTTATCGCAAAGGTCAAGAGAAAATGCCCTCTGCCTTATATACATCATCAGAGTGCCGTCTCCACATGCATATTTATGGCTTAGCATGTGCATCACCAATACATTGTAATGCATGACAGGATTCAGAGGAATACCTTTCTGCAGATGTACACTTCTAAGTCCAAATCCTCAGCTCACAGTAGCTTGAAGCCTCTAGAAGCCCCCGTATGAGATTGTTATCTTTAACAGCCACACAGGTTATTACCATTGTTAATATATAGGGTGCATAAAGCTACATAGTGGTGAGGTTCTTGTTACAGTACATACTCAACTACTGACCCTGTAAACAATAGGGGAGAAGTTTTATACCATACAATAAGGAAGTAAAACATTCTAAACCAAAGGTCACCAGTCATACTCCTCAAGAGCTACAGTACTATCCTGCATGTTTTAGGTGTGTATCCCTGTTCCAACACACCTGATTCAAATGACAAGTCTATCATCAAACTCTGCAGAAGACAGATAATGACCGTCAGGTGGGATGAAAGAGGGAAATATTAGTGTAAAAAGAAATAATAATACATTTTCACACACCCATAAAACTTGACAGTTTGGAGAAATATGTTTGTGTTTCCACAGATGTGGCTGCATCAGACACATAGATGCAAATGATTGGCTTTTGTTTGTTTGTTTATTGTTTGTAAGGGGAAAAAAAACCAAAGCTAAAAAAAAGTGGCAGGTGAGCCCCCACCCCCCAAAATGACCTAAATGAGCGACAGGTTTCACTTTCACTTCTTTTCTGCCCTGACAGACTGAATGAAACGCACCTTCTTCATTTTTCAGGGGGTTGAAGGGTATTGTTTTTTTCTGTTTGTTTGCTTGTTTGCTTGTAAGCAGCTTTACACAAAAACTACTGGACCAATTTCTATGACATTTTCAGGAAAGGTGCAAGGTGGTCCAGAATAGATCCCTTTAAATTTTGGTGAATGTAGGTCAAACATTTGTCACCAAAAATGTGTTTTTCCAATAATAAGAGATAGAGCAAATCAAGTAAAATGTGTGCAAGAGGGTGGGGTTTGTTATGCCATGCACCACTTCTTTTTTGAGTTATCTTGCTAACAGACAGACAGAGAAACAGATAAATCACAAAACATAACTCCGCCGTTCCTTGGCAGAGTAATTACCCCCTGAAAGCAGAGAGGGGTATTGTGTTGGAGTCTGTCTGGTTTTTTTTGTTTCTAAGCAGGTTTTATAAAAACTACTGGAACAATTTCTATAAAACTTTCAGTACAAGGTGGTCCAGAATAGATCCCATTAAATTTTGGTGAATTTAGGTCAAAGGTCACAGTCAGAGGCACCAAAAATGTGTTTTCACAATGATAAGAGAGAGTGTAAATTAGGTCAAATGTGTGTGTGTGTTGGGGGAGGGGTGTTGTTGTGCTGGACACCACTTGTTATTGACAGTTTTAACATGTCATGCCCTGGATGTTTTTCTGCTGAAACATTCAGGTTTGACCTCGACAAGAACAGAGCATGTGCAGAAGGGAGCGTGTGGGTGTGGGTTGGGAGAAGAAAACAATACTTGACAGATTTCAGTGACTGAATAATGTTTATTAATGTAATAGATCACAAATCCATGGGGTGTCCAAAAATGTTTTTCCACCACTGTAAAACATGCAGTTTATTTTACTTTTTTAAAATTGAACATTGCACTCAATTTAAAGAGGCAAGACTTAATACACACTTGATAAAAGAACAGTTAAGACTATATATCACAACAAAACACACACAAAAAAGGAGGTGGGGGGTCAAAGAGGATAGTGGGAGGGGGTTTGCTCATCATTGTTCTCAAAATAATACAGATGCAGGGTACCATCTTTTAGAGAATTTTTCATTCTGGAGTCTTAATTTGTGTGTTATTTAACATACAAATGAAAACATGCAGGATTGATTAATATGCGTAGCATCAAAGACGCAATTTATTTGAGCCAATAAGTCATACAAAGAATAGTCATATTTATTTAAACAACAAAAAACCCCCACTTTTGTTATCAAATAACTTCATATCTTCTGGGGTGAGATTGCTTCAAACATTTATTTGGTGTCAAATGCATTTATTGAGAATTTAGATCCAAACCAGGCCCCATCTAACTTCTTTTTTTGTGTGTGTGTGTGTAAAAGTAAGGGAAGTTAATCAATAAAGAATCAAAAGCACACACTCAAACTGCCACCGTTCCCACGACAAGCTCATTTCTATGTGTCTTATATTTGTACGTGCAACTTCACCTGGTTTTCATCAAAATATACCATCTCACTGAACTACTCACATAAACCACTATATTGGATCAATATCTGCTGTGGCCCCTGAGTACTGAACAACTTGTGAAGCACTGCTGAGGAGAGAACATCAGTATCGATCCAACATTGCAGTTTATGTTTGTGAAACGTAAAATGAGATACAGTATATAAAGTGATTATGTGTGTTATTGACTAGCTGACTGTGTTCATATTGATTCAATGGTGCATTTTATTATGCATTATAATATGCAGTAGAATGTGCAGTTTATATTTTCACAAAATACAAGTGAGTGTGAGCAACCGGTGGATCCAGTGTCAGTGTTCTAGTTTCCTTTTGGTTCAGTTTGTAAAGCTTCTGCATATGTTGGTTATATATGTATTGTGTAGATAAAGACAGGGTGTGTTAGTAGTTATGTAAAGTATCTCATGTTGAAATACCATCTTTATATATTTTTTTTTTGCTTTGACAAGATCCATCAGTCCCGAGAGGTGTTGAGCTGTAAGGTATGAGGACACGAAAGTTAAAGTTTTAAGAAATAAGAGTTTATATTTGACTCAAACTAAAAAAAAAAAAAGGAAAAATTTACTTTATAAAAATCTAATTAAGGTCCATAAGAGGGTCCAAATAAAGTAAATACCTGTTAAAAAATATTTAATTGGCACCAAATGATCTGACACAAAGTGATTTAATAGAACTGAAGAATAAGGAACAGACAAAAAAAAACACAAAGACTTTCTGTTCTGGGAGGTTTGTTCTGTCACAGAGTAATGAAGTTAACAAAACACACAACATTGAGTAACTACCAAATAAATGTTGGAAAACTTCGTGTCAAGTTTCCAAAAATAACAAGTAAGTAGGCCAAAAGAAACACCCAAACATTACAAAAACAACAAAAGTCCATCTAAACTAAATAACCTGCCATATCTTGTTCTTTTTCTCCATCTATAGGACACTGTATGTACTGTATCTATAATTACTATTTCTATAATTATATGTTTGAATTTCTGAATTATTGTTTTCAGTTTCAAATGTGCCTAAGGAGACAATAAAGTGCATTACTATAAGTAGAATAGCATAGCATAGCATAGCATAGCATAGCATAGCATAGCATAGCATAGAATAGAATAGAATAGATCATTGGCTGATGTTCTGTAACGCTTCACTCTCATTTGCTGGTGGTGAGGAGTAAGGAGGAGTGAGGAGTAATAAGTAAGTGGGAGTAAGGAAGAGTATGGAGAAGTAGAGAGTAAAGAGGAGTAAGGAGTAATAAAGAGTAAGAGCAAGGAGGAGTACTAAAGAGTATCAAGTAAGTGGGAGTAAGGAGGAGTAAGGAATCAGGAGTAATAAGGAGTAAGAGCAAGGAGGAGTAAAGAGTATTAAGTAAGTGGGTGTAAGGAGGAGTACAGAGAAGTATGGAATAAGAATGAGGAGTAAGGAGCAAGGAGTATGGAGGAGTAAAGATTAATAAGTAAGGTGGAGTAAGGAGTAATGAAGAGTAAGAAGTCAGGAGTAAGGAAGAATAAGGAGGAGTAAGAAGTAAGAAGTAACAGTAAGGAGTTTAGAGGAGTAAGACTAAGGAGGATTAAGGAGTACTGAAGATAAAGTATTAAAGATGAACCTAACCACCATGTATTCTCAAACCAGGGTTTTCTGTGACTGTATGTACGAGTGAATATAGTAACAAATGTTAAACCACACTAGTTAATAATGCATTTAAAAGTTGTATAATAGTCGACTGCAAAAGCCTCTGTTATCTTTATTATTATTTATATACACAACTGAGTCTCTCAAACTATGTAACAAACCAATAAAATAAGTTTGCAGTCATAAAAGGCACAATATTGTGATTTTTATAACCTTAAAGCTTTTATTCTTTGTGTCTTGAGTTATGACGCACATATGTTGTAAAGAGAAATTACTTCTAAAATGTTTGTTTTTTAAGAGGTTTGAAAGGTCAGTACTGAGAGTTTTATTGTTACTTGAAAGGAAAGTGGTTATATTATTTTATTCAGTATTTTACGGACTATCCATTCAAACTAGGTATAATGGACTCAAATACAGACACAGGAGCTGGAGGTTCAAGTCTGAAAAATCTTGACTTAAAAACAAAAATTGTGTTGCGGGATGAAAAAAAGACAAAGACAGATGAGGGGGAGGGGAGGGGAGGGGAGGGGAGGGGAGGGGAGGGGAGGGGAGGGGAGGGGAGGGGGAGAGGCAATTTTATTTTATTTTTTCATTTGCTCGTGGAGTTTAAATATCAAACTGAATCATATTTTTTCTCAGAAATTCAGGATCTTCAGTAAAATGCTGGTCTGATACATTTGACTTGACTTTTGCACAATCCTAACAGGCTGGAGAAATTCAGACTTAGAATCAGATTTGATTGCAATCAGATCAAATTGGAAGACAATTTAAGGAAAGTAGGTATTTTTCTCCTGGCAGTAGAATCATTGTTGACCGGTGTAATCTGCCAACTGACAGGGAAAAGGCCAAGACTATACAAAAAAGAGACAAGATACTAAAAAAGAAAAAAAAGAAAAAGAAAAAAAGACAAGAGGCAGAAAGAAAATCAGAGACACAAGATAAGAGACACCTGAAAATGAAACATCTAAGAACTGGAACAGAACATCACAGACTGAAAGTGCTGGGAAACTTTTTTTCTTTTGTTCATTTAGTAAATTACATTATTTTCTTCAGTTTAAGACCATCAGAGGCCAGTGCAGATTTTATTGTGACATAAAATAGTGAATCTTTATATATATATATATATATATATATATATATATATATATATATATATATTATATATATATATATATATATATATATATATATATATATAATATATATATATATATATATATATATATATATATATATATATATATATATATATATATATATATATATATATATATATATATATATATATATATATATATATAGTAAAATTGCATCACCTTTCAGACTTTTTGCTGAAACAGTACTACTTTTTTCAGTGTGAATTTTAGTCAGCGTTATTTTCAGTGCCACAAATGGTTTCATGCAAATGTTTTATAGCTCTTAATTGTTCAAAAAATGTTTGATATTTGATGTCACACTCAGCATTGAGTGGTAGTGTTGTGTGTTTTCCGTTCAGATCTTCCCATCTTGCAAAACAAACCTAGAGAAGTTATGCTTTAGCAACATTTTCTGCTGCCAGATTCTCTTACTCCTACACACTTAACCTTTTGGAACAATGATAAATATTTATGTTCCACAGCAGAACCAATACGTACTAAATAGAAACACAATTTGTGCTTGAATGTATTTCCTTATCTGGTTGTTTAAAAGATCAAATCATATTCTTTTTATTTGTTCTTAATTTAATACTGGACAAATACATAATACTGTAGTGACAGCAGCAGTGCACAGACGGAAGATAGAGATTTAAAAAAATGTGTGTGTGTGTGTGTATATATATATATATATATATATATATATAATATATATATACATGCACACACACACACACACACACACACACACACACACACACACACACACGTTTTGTTCACTAGACCGTCAGACCGTCTTTTCTTCATTAACCCTTTGATGCATGAATTATGAGAATGTTAGTCAATATTTTTTCCTATATTTTTAGGCCTGACAAAAGCAATGAAACTGAAATCTTTTTAATGAACCTATTTTTTTATGGAGTAACAAAAATGTCCACTCAGCTGGACAACATCTGTTCAAGCTTTGAAGCAAAGAAACATATATTTAAAACACAATATCAGAACACTACGAAAAAAAAAAAATTTTAATGCAGTTTTTGTTTGATAAGAAACTGTTAATTACAGTCTAATAATAATAATAATAATGGATTAGATTTATATACCGCTTTTCAAGGCACCCAAAGCGCTTCACATTATTGATCCATTATTCATTCACTCTCACATGCTCCCTCTGGTGGTGGTAAATAACAACAAGCAATTAATTTACAGGTAAACATGTTAGTGCAGATCAGGTATTAAGAACAAACAAATTACAGTAATGGTATGAACTGACTGATATGGACTCTAAAACAACAAAACCCATGAATATACAAGAGAACAACTGTAGAATAAGTGTCCACTGGAGTGACCGGTATGGATCAAAGGGTTAAATCTCTGAGAAGATTTTTAAAAAAATCACAATGCTAAAAACAAAACAAAACAAAAAAACCTCACTAAAGCTTCTAACCTACTGTCTTATCAAAAGTATTGTTCCAGGTTTCAGCTCCACTTTGAACTGCTGTGTAACTTGAATTAAATAAAACAGATGATTTGAAACCAAGCCAGGGGTGTTTACCAGATCTACGGTCGTTTGTATTCGCGAGGGAAGTGTCTTTCGTGAGCGAGAATGATGGGAGAGGAAAGGTGTTCCATATGTGCCAGTTTGCTTTACATATACCTCTTGCAAGCTTGATTGATGGAGACACAGATGTAGAAGGGGAAGCAGCTGTTTGATGCTCTCAGGTGTAATTAAGAAAGGGCTCGGTCACACAGAAAGGCCCCGAGAGGCCCGATAGAACGCCGAGGAATCAGCACGGCTCACAGAACATCAGCAGCCTTCCTTCGGCTTGTTACAGTGAGAGACTTTAAGTGGATCAGCTTAATTGTCGAGGCATCTTACAGACCATCTGTGTGTGTGTGGGAGGGCGCGTTTGAGCTGCAAGTGCATGTCTGTCTTGTTCTGATCTACGCGTTCAGTGGAGTTTAAACGCCCAGCGAGCTATCATAGGGACAGAACAGAAAAGAAGGCAGAAAAATAATCAATGAAATCATCCAAGAAATTGTGTTCAGACAAGTTGTTACACTGAGTCTCTCGTGTTCCCTTTCCACTCATACAAGTTGTGCAAAAACACAGAGACATGTGACCAGGCATCCGCTTTAGACATTATCTCAAGTTTTGCCTCATACCCGTACACATGCACAGGTTCACATCTCTCAGCAATGCAACAATCCAAATCGCAGCCAACGATGTTAACATGGTCTATCCTTGGCTCCATTTCTAGTTGTTCCCTAGTCACCTTTCCCTGTCCGATCAGGAGGTCGCATAGAACCAGCACGTCTGCTCAGTGTGCCCTGGTGGCTGCCAGGCTGAGCCCGCTGAGACCCAATCTGCTGTAATTTGCCAGGCCCATTACTCCCACAAATGCGATGGCTGTAAGCCCTGTGAGTGCGAAACAGTTGGTAGAATGAAGAGCAAGGCATAGACAGAGAGAGAGAGAGAGAGAGAGAGAGAGAGAGAGAGAGAGAGAGAGAGAGAGAGAGAGAGAGAGAGAGAGAGAGAGAGAGAGAGAGAGAGAGAGAGAGAGAGAGAGAGAGAGAGAGAGAGGAGAGAGAGAGAGAGAGAGAGAGAGAGAGAGAGAGAGAGAGAGAGAGAGAGAGAGAGAGAGAGAGAGAGAGAGAGAGAGAGAGAGAGAGAGGGAGAGAGCACAGTACCTTGCTATTGCTGCTGTCTAGCCACAGTGTCTGAGTGTGTGATGCGACGTGCTAATGGCACCAATTATGCACCAGAGAGCACTGCTGATTTGGCTGGTTTT